>ML326362.1:1379-47316 GCA_005239505.1 Nicotiana paniculata | reverse complement strand
GAACTGTAGCCTTTGCATCGCACAATGATTCTGCTAGCAAAATAACTCTGGGAACTTTGCTTTTATACTTTAATTCACTTCAGCTTTTGTGCGTGTAGAATTCCAGCAGAAATACATCAAGTATTTATAGATTCAGTTGTTGAGCTTGTCTTCCAATCCTAGTCCAACTCTACCTGGGTGAACAAATTCGAACCAAACTCAACTTCCTTTCTTTTGTTACTTTCCTTGTTGAATTCGACTTCAATTAATCAGATCAGTTTGCAACATTTTCGCATTAGGAGACAATCTCTTGGTTCATTGATATTTCATATTCACAAACATCTCTTAAGCATATACGGTTCATGTGCCAGCTATTTAGTTCAAGATGTGTGCTCTGATGGACCTGGTTCAACTGGTCAGCCATTTGTCAATCTTCAAAACTATGCAATGACATGGGTCAACAGGAACTTCGGTTCGGTATTTAATAATTACGTTTCGGTATCCAATATGTCAATTATGCATACCAAATACCGTACTAAAGTAGTTCGTTATGGTTCGGTATTTTCTTATTTTGTTCGGTATGGTTCCGGTACGATTTCGGTATAATACCAAATCTACTGCAGGAGGACCTTATGCTTGGAAACAATGACCTTTGTAGTATTCAAATTATTTTAGACTGGAAAAAGAAAAGAAAAACACTAACTAAGATGCCAAAGCCGCAACAAGAGAATAAGAATATATGCAAAAATACAAACAAAGAATTAAGGTTGTAATTGACAACTAATTTTAATTACATCATGCATAGGGAATGTCGATTTCAAAACACAATGACATTATAATATTTTCTTTTTTTCTCAAATGCAACATTCTCTTTTGAAAAAAAATAAACCATGTCAACAACAGAAGAAAAGTTCAATTTTGTCCAATATGTTCATACAATTTCAGAAGTCGACTGTCTTCTCCCTTCTGCTAATCGTTGGAACTCCATAGAACTGAACTCAATCTCTTTCTAAATCTTCTTTAAATGAAAATTTACGAGCTCTTGGGTAATAATCCACTCACCAGCCACCACTCTCGCTCTATGTTTTGAAGCTACTATAATAATCAATCAGCTCGAGAAAACACATATTCATACATAAAAAAGACAACTTTATCGGTGAAAATCTGAAAATAAGAGTAGATCGGAGAAACTATGAAAAGGGTTGTTAACCTTAAATCGTCCAGGAGCAGATCGGAGAAAGAAAACACTCACTCCCGAAGTTGACATGCACTCACTCACACAATATGTTATCTGTAGTCGTGACTTGTCGATTTGTGATGTTCGTTTGTAGCTTTTTGAGAGAAATCTAGGTGATGTTTTATATGCCAATACCACACAAAAGGGGGGGGGGGAGTGATTTGTGTGGTGTCCAAATTTTGAGTGTTGTCGTTATAGAAGAACCTGGTTCTTCTTGGTGTTCCAACTTCTACAGTTTGTGGAAAAGTAATTGTAAAATCTAAATAACACAACATTTTTTTACGTGGAAAAACACCTGGCTCAATGTGAAAAAACCACGACCTACTTCCCAATAGTATTTTCCCAAACTCTTCACTATATCAACGAGCCAAACAGCATTTATAAAATAAACTCTTTTGTAAACCTAAGGACTAACTCTAATCCTTTTGTGGCAAACTAGCCTCTAGCTATTTGCAACAAACTTCAAGTTAACTCTAACTTGAACAGTGTGTATCTATTACAATTGCTTCTAGATAAAGCTGAAAGATACAATATGTAATCACCTACTACAAACAACTAGACTCAAAAGACAACAGATGGAACTGGTTCTTCTAACTGGTTCAAGTAGCTTTTGTGTCGCACAAGGATTCTGCTTGCCAAATTTCTTTGGTAATTTTGCTTTCAATTCTTGTTTCACTTTTGTGTTTGTGAATTATGTTTTCAGCAGGAATGCTTCAACATTTTATAAAGTTAATAGTTGAGACATTGTTGTTCAGTTCTAATACAACTCTTCCTTGGTGGAAGAGTTTGATTTTATCTCAACTTCCTTGATTTCGATTCTGTCCTACCTGAAATCAAACTCCATTTTCTTATCAATTTGTAACCTTTTTGCTTATGAGATAACCTCCTAGTTCTATATAACCTCTTAGTTCACAGATAATGTTTATCTCTTGTGCATGGACGCTTCTCGTGCCAATGGGTCGGTTTGACTATGTTTGCCCTGATGGATCTGGTTCAACTGAGTTGGCATTTGTCAATCTTCAAAACCATGCAGTGACTTGATTCAAAAAATTCCCCCTTTTTGTTGATGACAAACTCTGTGCTTAACCCTGTACATACTTCAATCCAACATAGACATTTTTTATATATTTAAGCATTCATCATAGAGAGACCAGGTTCATTAGGTTATAAATATCACTAAAATCACTGAAATTTTGAAAGCACATATCTTCCCCCTTTTGGCATCATCGAAAATTTTCAAAATGATAAACTTACCATAAGTATTGACAATTACTCATGGCCATTTAGGCAAATGCAAATGCAAATCATGAATAAATCATCAAAGGAAACCAATCAAATGTAAGCTATTTAAGAAACTGAGACAAAATCAATAACCAAATAGCAAAATTCATTGATTAGACAGCAGATCATGCACCATACACAAAAATAATTAAGAACAGTCGCAACCATGAGCAAAACAGAAAACAAAAAAAGAACAATCCCAAATTAGGTCATAGAAGGGGTTTTTGGAGGCACTAGACTCCTAAGGCTGGGAAGGGGCAGAGGAAGTTGTGGTCTTGGCTTGAATAAGAGAGAACATTTGATGAAGAACACCCTTATTCTTCTCCTTTTCTTTGGCTAATTCATCTTTGAGAGCATCCCGCTCAGCTTCAGCCTCAATAAGACGAGATTTCAAATGAAGGATCTCCGCATCCTTGATCTCACCATCTTGCACAAGCGTCCTAACCTTGCTATTTACAGGAAGTTTCCTAGATGAACCAGGTTCATTCTCAGGAATATTAACAGTGTAGCCATAGGTCAGCAGCGTATTCTTCCCAAAGTAGTCCTTAGCAGTAGCCATTTCAACATTCTTCACTGGAACCTTGAAGTGAGCAAGTACAACAGTCAGGATAAACCCATAAGGTATAGCATGTGCCTTGGTTCCATTCACAACCCTGTCCAAGAGCTGGATGATGAAGGTAGGCCAATTAATCTGTTTACCCCTGTACAAACACTCCATGAGCGTGAGATCCATGTAGCTGGCAATGTGCCTTTGCTCTTGCCTAGGCAGCAAAAATTTAATCACAAACTCGAAGACCAGTTTATGTTGAGGCCTCATCTCACTCTTAAACACTGCTCTAGGCTCCAATTCTTGCTCATTCTCACAGAAGGACCTTGTGATTTGAAGAGCCGAGGGAAAATCATCCAGATTAGGCCACTTTTGTCTTGTCTAATCATCATAACCCTCAGAAGGGATATGCAGTATCTTCCCCAACTCCTTTGCATCAAACAAAATCTCAATCCCTTGAACCTTGGAGGATACTCTGCCATCTTTGACAATTGCGTTGGCTATAAATTCAACCAACTCATTCCTATCCAGTCTTCCCTCAAGGTGAAGAACCATGTCCTTCCACCCTTGCACATCCAAGGTATACAACAGGAAAATCATCCTTGACTCCTCAAGGTCTCTAAACAGCTTCCCCTTCAAGATAGTACGCTTACCAAACATTGTGAGTTTGTCAGTCTCCTCACCAGACACTTCCTATTCTTCTCCACTCCATTCCTCATCATCAACAATCTTTACTTTCTTTGACGCATACATGGTCCTCTTTGCAACTGTTGAGGGTGTGGCAGACACAGATGCTGACTTCTTGGGTGAAGCCTTAGCTTTCTTGGGTTTTGGTATCTCAACCTCAACTGGTGCTGGTTGCTCCTTCTGATGGACCAGGTCCATCTCATTGTCATCAACATGAATTGCCCCAACATGCTCTCCAACTTTTTCCTTTCCCTTGGCAGACTTCTTCTTCTTGCTCGTTCTCAGAGCTTTTTCCAATTCTTCTTTTCCTTGCCTGACTGTGCTTCTAATAACACGATTCTTTGAGGTAGGAACATCAGCAGATGATGAATCTTTCCTCTTCTTGGTTGATACTGGTGTATTAGCTTTCTTGGATTTTGGAGTTCTCTTCTTTTTGGGTTTGTAGGACTCACCCAACTTTTTCATCAACTCAGCCAACGTTTCCTCAATAGATGAACTAGGTTCATCTACTGCTTGTTGTAGATTTCCAGACCCGCTGCTGCTTCCCCAGAATTTCTTCCCCCTGAAACTTTGATTCCTTCCTCAACAATCACAGGAGCGGGGCCACCACTAGCCAGAGTGGCACCTTCCTTCCCAGGTCCCCTTTCTGAGCTGCCTTCTCCCTCTCTCTCAATGTTTATGTTTTTTCCATTTTTTCTTCGCCTATACGGTACTTCTACATCCACTATCGGCCCAATCAAGATAAACCTACTTTCAACCATTTCAGTTGCAGACCCAACTTCAAGATTTCCCTTGTCAGTGTCAGACGAACCCGGTGTTTCATCCTCATTTGCAGATTTGAAAGACTCGCTTGAAGATTTAGAGTCTTGGACCTTGCTGGCTTGAAGTATCTCATTCAATTTTCTGGCATGAGAACCAAAGGCAACTGTTTTCCTGGACAACATCTTTACTCTACGTTTTCTGGGGGCTGGAGCGGGCTAGGTGTAACGGCTGGGACTGATTTGGGTGAAAGAGTGGGTTCAGGGATAGATTCAGGAACTGGAGTATTTGGAGGGGGGTGAAGACCTGGTTGGATAATGTGAGTTGCGTATCAATGGAGAATTTGAACCAGTATCGTCAAGGCCGACCTCGTAATCAGGGGTGGTTGATGAAGATGAAGCAGGGGGTGGTGTATAAGACATTGTTATGAAGATTTGGGGAGAGAAGAATGTTGATCGCTTTGGTATGAGAGGAATGATGAACTTGGTTCGCCGGTTATGCTTTTGAAGGGGGGAGGTAATGATGGCCTTTTAAAGATGTGGTTATTAATTATGCAACAAGCATAATTCTTGGTCAAGTTGGAGTCTAATTGCTGCAGGATTGACAGTGATTAGACGGTTATAACTTCCTAAATCTAGGCTAATTAAGGCTCGATGGGACTCTTTGAAACTGGTTCATTTTGGGATAAGTACTGAGAATTTGAAATGAACCAAATAGATAAAGTCCTGCTCATGTGTGACTATAATTATTTCAATAAGTGTATGGTGATGAGCACGTACCTTGTCAGTCAGATGAACCAGCAGCAATGAACCAGGTTCATCGTGTTATAGTCTTTAATTTGCCTCAATTTACAAAGATAGAAAAACATCATTAGTAGCTAGGGAATCATATTAATACATGGCAAAAGAGTATGGCAGTAAAGTCATGATAATGAGCAATGATTAGTCTAGTTAGCAACCTATATTAGTGTTTCTAGCCAAAAAAAATGTCATTTTTATTTTTCAATTAGATGATCTTAATCACCCCTAATTCTAGCATGTTTCTCTCAAAATTCTTCCTACTTAGTGCCTTAGTGAAGATATCAGCAATTTGTTTGTCAGTAACACATAATTCAATTGAGATCATTCCTTTTTCATAGTTATCTCTAGGAAATGGTGTCTGACATATATGTGCTTGGTTCTCTTATGATGAACCGGATTCTTCGTCATGCTAATTGCACTAGTGTTATCACAGAAAATAGGAATGCATCCAACCTCTATACCAAAATCCATAAGTTGTTGCTTGATCCATAGCAACTGAGCACAACATGAGGTTGCAGCCATATATTCAGCCTCAGCAGTAGACAAGGCTACTGAGTTTTGTTTCTTGGTGGCCCAAGACACAAGGCAAGAGCCCAAAAAGTGAGCCATGCCTGAGGTACTTTTCATGTCAACCAGGAAACCTGCATAATCTGCATCAGCATATCCTACAAGGTCAAAATTACTACCTTTAGGATACAAAAGACATAAATCAGTAGTGCCCTTCAGATATCTCAGAATTCTCTTCACTGCAGTTAGATGGGACTCCTTTGGATTTGCCTGAAACCTAGCACACAGTCCTACACTGAACACAATATCAGGTCTGATGGCAGTGAGATATAATAAAGACTCAATCATCCCTCTGTATATCTTTTGATCAACGGATGAACCAGGTTCATCCACATCTAATTTTGTAGTTGTGGTTATAGGGGTGTCAATTTCTTTTGAGTCTTCCATTTTAAATCTTTTGAGTAATTCTTTCACATATTTCTGTTGATGGATCATTGTTCCATTTGAGTTTTGCTTGATTTGCAAGCCTAAAAAGAAGTTTAGCTCACCCATCATACTCATCTCAAACTCACTCCCCATAAGTTTAGCAAATTCCTTACTCAATTTGTCAGAGGTTGCCCCAAATATGATATCATCCACATATATTTGCACAACCAGGAGATCCTTACCTTTTTCCTTTAAGAACAAGGTACTGTCAATTTTACCTCGTTTGTATCCATGTTCTAGCAGGAATTTCGATAGCCGCTCATACCATGCTCTTGGTGCTTGTTTGAGTCCATACAAAGCCTTGTCAAGTTTGTATACATGGTCAGGTGTCTCCTTGCTTTCAAAACCTGGAGGTTGTTTGACAAATAATTCTTCCTTTAGATAGCCATTAAGGAAATCACTCTTTACATCCATCTGATGGAGAGTGAATTCCATGTATGCAGCAAATGCTATAAGAAGCCTGATTGCCTCCAGTCTTGCCACAGGTGAAAAGGTCTCATCATAGTCAATTCGCTCTTCTTGGCTATATCCTTGGATAACCAGTCTGGCCTTGTTTCTTGTAACCGTTCCATCCTCATCGAGTTTGTTCCTGAAGACTCACTTTGTGCCAATCACTAATATGTCTAGTGGTCTGGGTACTAAGTGTCATACTTGACTTCTTTCAAATTGATTCAGCTCTTATTGCATGGAATTTACCCAGTCAGCATCCTGTAAAGCTTCAGCAATGTTCTTTGGTTCGATTAAGGATAGAAAGGCATCAAACGCACACAGATTTTTCAAGGATGATCTTGTTTTGATTCCGGATGTCAAATATGTTATGATGTTCTCAAGAGGATGAGAGTTTTGATATCTGTGTGGTTTGAGCACCAATTGTTGTGGAGCAGGATCAGGGCCAAGGTCCAGAGTGATTTGTTGTTGAGTTCCCCCTATCATGTTGCTTGGGGTAGTTGGACCTGGTCCATCTTCGATGATTGCTTCAATTTGTTCACTGCTTCTGACCAGTCCAAGCTCTTCATCTTCTAGTTCCTGTCTCCCAGAAAGAGTGTTAGTTTCATCAAAAACAACATGCACACTCTCCTCTACACACATAGTTCTTTTGTTATATACTTTATAAGCTTTGCTGTGTGATGAATATCCCAAGAATACTTCCTCATCACTTCTGGGATCAAATTTACCTAGGGAATCCTTGCCATTTTTGTGCACAAAGCACTTGCATCCAAAAACCCTAAGGTGGGATATTTTGGGCTTTCTCCCTTTAAGTAATTCATAAGGAGTTTTCTCTACCAGTGGGCTGGTCATGCATCTATTTATTATGTAGCATGCTGTGTTTATTGCTTCTGCCCAGAAGCTATGGGGTAGTTTGCTAGAAAGAAGCATGGTTCTAGCCATATCTTCAAGAGTTCTGTTCTTTCTTTCAACAACCTCATTTTGCTGTGGAGTTCTAAGGGCAGAAAAGTTGTGATTTATACCATGTTCATCACAAAATTCAGCAAACTTTGCATTCTCAAGTTCAGTACCATGATAAGATCTTATTGATGCTAGTTGATTTCCTAACTGTTTTTTAGTTTTTCTAACAAATGAAGTGAACATATCAAATGCTTCATCTTTAGATGTCAGAAATAAGGTCCAAGTGAACCTTGAGTAGTCATCAACCAGCACCATTACATATTTCTTACCACTTCTGCTCAGAGTTCTCATAGGACCACATAAGTCCATATGAACCAGTTCCAACGTCCTGGAGGTACTGACCATTTTCTTGCTTTTGAAATAGGATGTTATCTGCTTCTCCCTTGCACATGCCTCACAAACTTTGTCTTCCTTGAACTTAATGTTAGGAAGCCCTACCACTAAGTCCTTAGAGACTAATTTGTTGAGCTGATTTGGACTTGCGTGACCAAGTCTTTTGTGCAAAAGGAGGGGATCACTGTCGAACACACTTAAGCAAGTGAGTTCATTTTCTGATAGTGTGGACAAGTCTATGACATATATGTTATTCATTCTTTTTCCCTTACCAACCCCGATAATTTCACCTTTCTTTCCATTTCCAAATGAGACATTTCCTCCTTTGAGGTTTTCAAGTGAAAGGAATTGTTCCTTGTTCCCTGTCATATGTTTTGAGCAGCCACTATCCAAGTACCAAATTTGGCTGCTTCCTCTCACTTGAACCTACAAAAAAAAAATCAGGGGTTAGTCTTAAGAACCCAAACTAGTTTGGGTCCTTTTCTATGAGATAAAGGATGAATTCAGCTTTTTCTGGCCTAATTTGGTAACCAATTTTTTCTTTTAACAAAGCTCTCATTTCTTCGACTGGCCTGCTCTTTTGCAGTACACTCAATTTTGTAGTGACCAGTCTTACCACAGTGGGTACAAATTTTATTCTCAGGGAGAGTGAGATACTTGCTTTTGGGATCCCACTTGGGCAATTGACTCCCAAAGCCAATTCCTCTTCGGTTGCTACTATGATTTTCTTGAAGCCATGTCAAGGCATCGGAGGATTTATTCCATTTAGAAGTTCGATATAATTCATGTTTGACTTTACCAAGTTATTCTTTAAGAGTCCTTATTTGTTTATCCTTAGTATACATTTTATCTTTTAGTTTTCCCACATTTTCTTCTAACATGATATAAGAATGATCAACAATCTTTTTCTAGTTCCTAGCTTTAATTTTAAATTTTCAGATTTTAGCTCTAGAATCTTAGTTTCGAGTGGATGAACCTGGTTCATCAAGACAGTGTTTTTCTTTTCAGATTCACTTACTCTGATTTCCAGGTTCATGCATTTTGTTTTTATCATTGAACACTCTTTAGAGAGTTGGTCTTTCTCTTTGGTTGTTTCTTCGGAATCATCCATTATATCAAGTGGCAACTCAAAGATTTTTTCTTTAGATAGGAACTTTATTTTGTTTTTGAGATGGGATATACTTACGTCTGGTTCTTCATATGATTCCTCATCAGATTCGCCAATTGCCATGAGCGCCTGTTCTTCATTCTCACCATCTTCTGATTCTTCATCCGAGCTTTCCTCCCAAGCAGCAACCATAACTTTTGTTGTGGTTTTCTTGGGTTGAACCAGTTCCTTCTTCATGTTCATTAGAATATTACTAACTCTTATCGATGTCCCGTTATTTAAAGCTTTAATTCTTATTACTTTAATAACTTCTGAAAGAATGTTATTACAATATTAATCAAAAAAGAAACTGTTCACATGATTTTCAGAATTTAGCTATATTTTTTTTGAGTATGGATTCATACTGCAACTAAATGTTCTTATCTCTAAGCAATATCCAAATATTTGATATTATTTGTTTGTGTCACTATTTAACTAAAGTCACAAAACGCCATACATGTTTATACATATTTGGTTTCTTTTTGTTTGTATTGACTCATTTAAATTAATTGACTAGTAGCAAGGTCGCATTGCTTCATCTATTAGACCTTACTTCTGCAAATAAATTATTGAATATCCACGGATTCTTGAAATTGATTGGAGTGCATATTTACTAATATTCTAGGAAGATATAGGAAACAGCTCGGGATAGCATAATCAAAACATGGTATAAAACTTGTTAAGGATTCACAACTGAGGACAAAAAATTTAAGGTGTTCAATTTGAAATTAATTAATAAAGTGATACAAGATTGATTTTTGGCACCAAAAAATGAGCTACCCTATATTATACACTATAGATAAACTGATTTCTGACAAACCGTTTGGGGAAAGAAAAGGAAACTAAGTAAAATTTCCCCCAACCAAAAAAAAAATTAACCAACCCATTCTGAACCAGAGCTTCATTCCCATGTGCAGCAAATATGGATTTCTCCCCCTTCACACTTGAGGAGAAACCATAGACCAGAGCCACCTCTTGAACTTTCTTAAGCATCTGTCATCGGGAACCACTTTTCTGGCCACTTGGGGTATGTGCGTTTAAACAAACTCATGCATACAGTATCATGCTGCTGGAGGATTCCATTGAAGATGCACTTCATTGCTCCTGCAGATATGAAAACATGAGTTTTAACTATCCGTTACAACGTTGAAATACAATGTAGTATAAACATTCTTTACTCTCCGAGTGTATATAAAGTTAAATTCATGAATAAATACATCAAAAAGAAATAATAAATCCTACAACCACCTCAAAATAATTGTACTTGTGGCAGTTAATAGAGCATGCAAGAAACAAGTTGTTCACCTAGAAAGGGTCAAATAGTTCGGGCATCCACAAATAGTAGAAGGGATCAGGGTTGCTGACCTACAAGCTGACGATCGAGTGATCGAAGAACTCGAGAACATGCAGAGCTTTTTCTTATTATCAAATTCAAATAATAAACATTGCGAGCATACACATGCACAACAATTAGTGCACCAATTAGTATAATTCAAGCAACACTGCAAGTGCAATACTTGCTCTTTCTTTTTTCCCCCTTTTGGCCAGTTGCCAATCAGAAGACTCTGATTATACACAAATGGCATGGTCGGTCAATTTTGAAAGGATGCTTCAATACCCACAGGCCCCATAATCAAGGGGCAAATGACAAGCTTACGCATTATTTGATACAAATAACATCAGCACACTAACAACAGTGGCGGATTGTGATATCTGGACAAATTTTTTCCCTCTTTTTTTCTCTTTTTTTTTGGGGGGGTGGGGTGGGGGTGGGGGTTATAGAAGAAGAGTGGAAAGTTTCTGTATATACCCTTAATGAAAAAACTTTCAGTTCAGATTTTAGAGACATACCATGTGTACCGACAGGTTCCTTAACGCGACCACGGCGACCACATTTTGACCAAACTTCAACAGGCTACAAAAGTCCAGACAATTTGTTAAAGGTGAATAGCTCACAAATAAGAAAATAGAAAATACAATTGTTTGCATACCTTGAACCATCTGACATCCTCTGGGTTATGAAACATGTATCTTACAGTCGCTTTCAATTTTGATACTCGCTGAGGGTAACTGCAACATAGATGACATAACTTGTGAACAAAGGCTAACAAATAACAGTATCACCTACTAGCTCTCTCTACAACCATTTTTTCCCTTTGGATTAACAAAAACCTCAAATTCTAAAATAAAAGCAGTGCAAATTATATCATCATGAAGAATCAGCTTAGAATACGATGTACTGACGCTAATGATTCTCAGAACAAGTTTCCTACCATGCAAGTATGAATAACTAGAATGATATTCCACTTAACTTCTCCAAGATCCCAGCATGCATAAACAAATAACAAGAATTTCGTGGTTGACAAATTACATGTCATGTCATGCCTAGTGAAAAAGCACAACGGTTCTATATTATGGTACTAAGTAGGTTCAACCTATATAAACCAAATTTTGACCTGGAGAAAGATGAAAAACAGAAATCTAAGTTGTTCAGAAAGAAAGTTCCAGAAATAAACATCTAAACCATCTATTCCAGTGTAAATAAATGAACGCAGAGCAAAAATCGAACCGTGATAAACAGAATTTATAATCACAACTCTAGCAAGTCTTACACGGAGAGAAGCTTGGGCAATCAAACCAACCTAAACTGGCAATACTTCATTATTCCAGCCATCCTCAAAAATGAAAAATCAGACCCCTCCCACATAAACAAGGAATTGGTTATCCAAAGCCATCCCTTAAAATGTCAGAGGAATCTTACCCGGTTAAAATAATTTTCTTTAGAATAATCCTATCTGGGTCAATACTTCTCAAAGAGCCAACGGCAGCAACAGTGGCAAAAGCTGCGTCGTCTTTAATCTTCAAGGCAATTAAAGGAAGGGGAGGAAATGAAATAGGAGCATATATTGAAGCTACTGAAAAACGTCCGGCATGAAGAAACCTCTCCATTTTTTGCTTGTCAGCATTAAAGCTATCTGAAGAAAATATCGGCCTGTAATCATTGGGGGAGGGAGGAGAAAGAAGTCAGTGAACATTAGTAACTTAACTTGGCAAAAGGCTACAAAGTTTATTACACAGAAGAAAAGCACCTTGCAACAAACTGGCGAAAGCCAAGATTGAATATCATCTCTTCTTTAGCTTTTATTGGAGCAGTGTAACTGTCATGCTTTTTCAAGCTGCAAACAGGAAGTTACTTAAGTCCTTAAACAATTACAAACAAATCACTAGGGAAAGAAAATAAGGAAAAAACGTTATAAAAGCATATAACAAGATGATGTACCTGAAGTGGAGGACAGAAATTTTAGACTCATGCTGCATCAGACCACACAGGGTCACAGGCATTGTCTTCGTTGCTATATTTAACTTGTTTGCCACACCAATTGGAACTTCCCGGATATGGAGCCTTGCATATGAACCAGCTGGTATACATTCATCAATGTTCTGTTCCATCTCTCGGGCTCTAGACAGTACATGCTTCTGCGTCCTACTAAAATTGTCAAATGCAAATATTCTAGCATACTCTTGAGGTAGAGATTCCTGCAAATCCCATCCAAGATTTTTAATGCAATTAGATCACGTCCAGAGATTTTTCTAGACACAAATTTTTCAATTAACAGAAGGAGGTACTTTGGGATCCCAGGAGGAAGTTCTGAAAGACTTGAGGCCTCGGTACTTGGCAAAGCGCTTCCTAGCAGGAACATCCAATGGCGTATCCACTTCATCGGGGAATTCTGTAGGCAAAACGAAAATTAGATCAAAAGAAAGTTCCCCGAAATAACAAAAACATACGAAGCTGCTAAGAGGTGGAAATTGAAATAAGTACCTTCATCCTCAGCATGTGCTTCTTTAATTTTTCTTATCTCATCTTCTATTTGCTCCTTGGTCAGATTATCACCATCCTACACAATACATAAGTTCAGCATCAAACTTACAAAACACACTTGGGGAAAATAATACTTTCAAAAGAAGATTTCTCTTTTTTGATTGGTAAAGGTCTGAAAGAATGATTTTTTGAAATACTGGTTCTAAATTGCACTAAATATCATTTAGTTTTACAAGCACCCATGAGATTTTTAACAAAGATTTTAGTTTACAAGGGGGCACTCTCTCCTGAGGTTGGACGTTTGTACTGACGATTCCGTTCAACAGCTATTACTTCTGAGCCCCTCTTCCCCAAGAGGCCATTGGGCTGCACAACCTTACTTCAGAAAGGAAAAACTAACAGCAATTACTTTCTGAGCAAGAATTGGCCAGGGTACCTAAAACATTTTGCTTCCTTTTGCATAAGAGATGCATCAAACAGCTTCACATGCACGAGAATATAATTCCACATATTAGGCAAAATACTATCTGAAACATGCTGTATCTGGCAACAGAAATAGGATATACTGTGATGGTTATTCTGAAAATAGCATAATCAAACCCTAGTAACTGGTGACATGATGGGGACCATATGGGATATATGTGATTAAAGCCACAGTGGGAGAATATCAGGCTTTACTATACTTTGTTATACATCCCTCTGCAAACCACATATGTATATTAAAATTGCTCAAAGAGCTCAAATGCTTTATGCATTCATAAGCCAAACAGCCAGCGGTCAAAATCAGCTACAACCGCAGTTAACAATATGAAAAGGTAAATAAACAGTGGACCAAAAAATTATTGAAGTTAATATTTCAACAACATACACATGACGTGTATGTCCATCACCTTAAAACACCTTCATTTACAACAAGTATCACCTATTGTAAAGATTGATTCCACATTTTGTTGTGTAAATTCTACACATTTTTGTTGTCCCCCTAAAAAGCTACTACAGAAAGACCTTGAGGCTGTTTATCCCTTCCAAGCTAAAACGGTAGGCTTCATTCGCCAAGAATTAAAAGTATCATATATTTGATTCATGGAAATTACCACCATTATCTTCTTTTCAATTCGGTTTCTTCATGAGATAAGTAGTTAACAACTTGCATTTTCCTTTCCCTTTTTTTGATCATCCCGATTAGGCGATTACTCTATCAGCTTTACTTATATGCTACAAGGCCATAAATGGAAAAATAATAGTCATGTCTATGCTCATAGGTATACCCACCATCATCATAGAATGAGTCTCGGTTTCTTCATCTGACTCGAGTGACAGAGAAGCCTGGTCATCATCGAGCTCAAATTCATCCATACGCCCTTGGCTATTAAAGGCATTCTCCCCTTCGTCCAAGACCATACCATCATCTTCTTCATTCTCGCTCTCAGAAACATCAGCATCTGAATCTTCTACAATCCAAGCAGCCTGAAAGTCAACTAATTATTTCTGGTATAAACCAATACACCTAGGTTACAATAAAGAATACATGTTTGGGCAACTATTGACAGAAAATGAACCTGGTATTCAGAAGTGCCCTTAGGAAGAGTTTTCCTTTTCAGCTTTCTTTCCTCATGATTTCTTTCTGCTTCAGCCATTTCTGCCTCAGTAGGCCATGTCTGATTAAGACCAACATAGACATCAAATACTTGAACACATTACAAATGGTTACAGAAGAATGGCGCAAGTAGGTACAATGATGAGACTCATGCATTTCATCATGAACTGAAAACCCAGTGGTTACAAAGAAATGCACAAGATAGAATGATAAGACACGCATTTCATGTATGAACTTTGACCACTCCTGCTTTCATAGTCTAGTTAAAATCGTACAAAGAATAGGAGTTATACCTGCTCTCCAGCCAATGGATCAGGGACATTCTCAACAAGTAAAGGCTCTTGCTTCATAGGGTCAGGAATCAAGTAACTGACGACCTGTAATACATTGGAAGAAGTAGCTGGGATGAGGAGAGATGGAAACCAAAGTATTCTGCTCAATGAACCACAAAATGTACTACAACGGGCGCAGGAGGTTATGAGAATACATCATCCAGAAAAGGGGGAGGAAAAATGTCAGCTGCACTAGAAGCATATAGCTACAATGCTATAGGCCCATTATTTTAGTACAAGGGGTTTTTCTTTTTTGATATGATAAAAAATAATTGAGGATTTGAACCTCTAAATACTTCAATTTGCAATTTGCCTCATCTATATACAACTTTGGAATATTGAACTTCGTCAGTAAATGCCTTAAACAAAGAGGAGTAGTAATTATACTTTGGTGTCTGCCAAAATGTTGCCTCTAGGTCCAAAGAAATAGAAGAATGGTGAGACAGGAAATGAATCCAGAGAAATTCAAGCATGAATGAGTAGAATTAATAGGAAATCACTATTTTACAGTTTAATCTTGTCTTATCAGATACTGACTCTTTCAATACCACAAAAAAATTATGTTCATGTAAGCAAAATAAAAGTTCACCTGTGTCTCATTCATATCATCAGAATCCATTAAGTCCCCTTTTCTCACGTTCAGGGGACATGGATCCTTGAGAACTTCAATCTTGGATAACTGAAAATCTCCAGCACCTGTTATGTGAACCTGATCCAGGAGTATTTAGTGCCAGGGATATCTTTAACATTTCAAAGTTATATGCTGAAGCAAAACAATTACCAGCTGATTCACAGACAGGCTACGAGCACGAATATAACCAGAGAGGTGAAGTGTACATTTCCCTGAAATGGAATTATCAGCTAATATGTCGACCTGAAACACAACAAGACCCGAAGAAAGAAATTAATCCTGAATCCTAAACTAACAACCTTATCTGCAAAAAGAAGTACAAAGACCAAAACCATAGTTCAGAACAAAGTCAATTCAAAGTCGCCTGCATTGATACTCCCTTAGATGGGGTAATTCAACTTTAAACTCTTCAATTTACCAATTTTACCCTTAATGAGAAGCTTTTATAACCACACAAATATCATGGCGCCACAAAACTTTTACCCCTTAAGCTTTAAGACCACAAGTTTCAAAATTCTTTTTTTTTCTTAAACTACGTGCCCAATCAAACTACCTCTTCTAAATTGAAACAGAGGGAGTATTAAAGTTGAGTAGATGAAAATGGTCTATACATTTTAGTTTTTGGGTAGTCAGTCTAGGAATGAAGATATGTCTGCCTTACAATCAATCAACTATGCCTTAATCCCAAACAAGTTAGAATCAGCTATATGAATTGTATCTATTCCGGTTTATTAGGCCCATTCAGAGGATTCATCATAGTTAAATTGAATATGCTGACTGTCCACAATTGTCTGCCTAACTGTTAACAATGAATGAACCTATATGAAATACATCACTTCTAAATTGTTTGCTCCTTTTTTCTGGCTGAAAAGATTTCAACTAAAAAAGCTAAAAACAAATCATCAAACAGGGCCTCAAAGAAGAGATAAATATATCAAGAAATTGGAAAATCCGAAGGTCCATACCTTTTGAGCCATTAGATATGGTCGTTGATTACGCCAATGAGGTACTGAGAGCCTTTGCTCCTTAAAAAGCCATAAGAACTACAAGCCACAACCCAAGAATCAATGATTTCATTGGTTAACTAGACAAGTACAGAAATATGCCAGAAGACATCATAGCATACAAATACTGTAAGCAATAAAAGACAATCTCCAAATCATTACCTTATGCAACTCATCCTTTGTATCTGCTGGATAAAACTTGCAGTCCTCTGGAAATTCAGAAGCCAGGCTAGATGCACATGCCTTCTTTGAATCATTTTTCTTTTTTAACTCACTGGGCAGATCCTATAGCACAGAAGAAAACTTACTCAAGTCTAAAATATTTACCAAAGCATTCCCAAGAAAATGACAAAAGGAATTTCTTTCTTTCAGGAAAGTATCTTTATCCTTACACGAATCAGCACTGCAGTACTAGGAAGACCAAGGGCTCTAAAGACCGAAAGGCAGTGAGATCCAAATGCATCTATATGACAATCTTCTTCATTAGAGGAACTTGCAGATGTGACAAAAGCAATTAAATCAGCAACCTGCAAATGCCACGGTTTCTAAGTTGAACATCCTTGAAGAACCTAAGAGCAATCATAACCTGGAAATAGTTCTGAGCATATATTGTACCTTGGCCATCTCCATACATGTCAAGACATCACCATGAGGTGCTTTTAAGACCTAGACAAAATAACTTACTGTTAGGATTTCTTCGGACCTCTCTGTGAAGAAGAAACAAGCCAAAGCAAAGAAAAGTAGAAAACTACTTAACTATCAATAACTGACGAACAATTTATAGTATGCTGCTTCTGGCTTCAGATTTGACACCAAAAGAATAGCGATATGAAAATTCATAAAAGTAATTATGATTGTTTTTCTAGCATTTGGCATCAAATACACATGCCTGAGCCCTAGCCTCCTCTTAGTCGTATTCTTAAGTGTAGTCGAAGCTCCTTCTATCCTATAATGTACCCTAAAGCTTATATCCCGTATATTACTCCCCTATCTTGCTGCATAAACCCGAATAGAGTCTACGGTTAAAAAGGATTTAGTTTGGATTGAGGACAGTAACTAATTTATTGGTTATACTTACATAACTATGCTTTGCATCTGTTTGCTCATAATATGATACTTGGCTAAATTAGAACCTGAGACCAATTCAAAAAAAGCAAATATTCTTCTTCTGTGTATCGCTTAACAACTAGTAATAGATAAAGGGATGCACTTCCTACCGTTGCTCTCAACTTATATTCCGAGGAAGCAACTGCAGGAAACAGAACACCATTTCCATCTGCAGACAGTAACTTCAGAAGATCTTGTTCAAGCGCACTAAGATCAACAGATTCAGCTAGACCAAACAGAACCTGTCGCATAAAAATGTTAGAAAACACTGATAACATATATCTTCCTTCTCCTCCACTTCAGCTGACCATGTCTCACCGGCTAAATTTATTACAATAACTGTTTTGACATCAATTGGTGTTTGTGGATTAAATCTTTTTGACTTAACTAAACCAAAAAAAAAAAATACTTACGATAACTCGGGGAGGACTATTTGATCCAGATGAAGCTCTTTTCTCCTGCAAAAGGGCAGCTCTTTTCTGCTCCCTCATCTACAAAATTGCATTTTCGCATATAAAACTAACACAATAACCCCAAAACCAATAAAAAAATTGAACTGTAAAAGCAATAATTTTTATCTTGCTTCTATAATCCAATAATTGCAAAACAATACTACAAGTTACTCCCAAACAAGTTAGAGTCAGCTATATAAAATTACCATTTTATTACGCTGAAGCCGAGCTGCCCGGGCTCCCTTGATGAGATTGCGATCAGGTTTCGCAATTTTGCTCTTATCTGACGTAACCAAATTATCAATTAACACATAAATTAAGCAAAGTTAACACAACTGAGAGAGAACAAAACTGTACCTTTTGAAGAAATTTTGTGAACATTACGAGAGGATTTGGAAGCAAAACGAGTTTTATGAGCCTTGTTTACTTGAGCTCGAGAATTTCCCATTTTTCTCTACGATTGTTGCAAACAACAAATCAATTATCTCCACAATAATAAACCCTAGCTGCACATCAGCTAAGCCAGCACTCAACACAGTAGGGTTTAAGGTTTTTTGTTTCATTGTTTTGATATATATATGTATTTGGGTAAATTACTGCTTCACCCATCTACTTTGAAAATATTACAAATAGCTTCCTTAAAGTTTAACTAAACTGCAAATTCACCCTCCTTTTCTATACACATTTTTTTAATCAAAAAGAAAACTACATTGTTACTACTTAAGTTTAGTGCATAGCTTGATTTGCATTGGATACATAATACCAAGACAACCGCTTTAAAAAGATAAAAATACAAAAGTAAGGATAATCCTATATAACATTAAGCTTTCATTATCACCAGCTTTCGAGGATTAAGGACATTGATTGACACTCATTTCAGCTAAAACCAAAAGTTAAAAATAGTTTTGTATAACACAAAATCACGCAAAAACAAAAAACAAAAAAAAATTGACCAAATATTCTTTGTGTAGTTATTCTTTCCACTCCATATATAGCCCTTGACATAGAGTGTGAGGTCCATCTCCATAAATAAAATAAAGAAAAAAGGATGAAAAGGGTCCATCCCCATGAGTGGAAGAAAGAAAACGAAGGAAAACTAGTAGGCGTGAGAGGAAAATGTCAAATATAGTAGACGTGAGGTAATGAGGCTCCGCCTTTAAAAGGAGAGTTTCGGCTCTCATCTCTACACGCCAACAAAGAGAGAAAGAAAGAGTGAGGTTTCACAGATAATGAATAAGTAAATAGTATGTGAGAAAAATATAGAGTGAGTTATTGTAGTGAAATGGGAATATCAAAAGATGGTTATTACTTTTGAGCGTTGTAGTGGCCTTTGGAGTATTTTACTCGGATTTACAAAGTGTAAAATTCCTTGCTATAGTAATATTTGTTGCTCGTCTCAGGGCTGTGATTTTTCCCTTATTCAAAAGGGTTTTTCACATAAAAATTTTGGTGTTGTTGTCACTCTTTTATTCTTGTTAATTACTGTATCTCGGTGCCACATTATTATTTTGCTTTTATTACTGTGAATATTATTTCTGTAAGGGTTTATTCTCAACAACTGGTATCATAGCACATGTTATGCTCGTTCACATAAGTACTATTCACTGTCGATAGTACTATACTCGGTAAAAAAATGTCCGGAGTAAAGTATGAGGTAGCAAAATTCAACGAAGATAACGGTTTCTCAACATGGCAAAGAACGACGAGTATATTCTCATCCAACAAGAATAACACAAGGTACTAGATATTGATGCCAAAAAGCATGATACCATGAAAGTTGAGGATTGGGCTGACTTGGACGAAAGGGATGTTAGTGCAATCATGTTGCACTTATCAGATGATGTGGTAAATAACATCATTGATGAAGATACTGCACATGAAATCTGGACAAGGTTGGAAAGCCTATACATATCCAAAATGCTAACAAACAAATTGTACCTGAACATGGGTGAAGGTACGAATTTTTTGTCACATTTAAATGTGTTTAACGGGCTAATCACACGGCTCGCCAATCTCAGAGTGAAAATTGAGGAAGAAGATGAAGTCATCTTGTTGTTGAACTCATTCCCATCTTCGTAAGATAATTCGGTAACAACCATTCTGCACGGTCAAACTACCATTGAGTTGAAAGATGTCACATCGGCTCTTCTACTCAACGAGAAGCATGAAATCAAGAACAGACTCTCATCACAGAAGGTATAGGCAGGAGTTATCAAAAGAGTTCGAGCAACTATGGTAGACCCGGAGCTCGTTGAAAGTATAAGAACCGATTCAAATCAAGATCTAGAAATTGCTGCAATTGTGATCAACTAGGTTACTTCAAAAGAGATTGCCCAAATGCAAGAAAGGGCAAAGGTGAAACTATTGGCCAGAAGAATGATGACAACACAACCTACATGGTGCAAAAAAATGATAATGTTGTCCTCATTATAAATGAGGAAGAGGAATGTATGCAATCATGTCCAGAGTCAAAATTGGTGATTGATACACCAACATCTTGCCATGTCACATCGGTAAGAGATTTTTTTTTTGCAAATATGCAGCAAGTGATTTCGGTAATGCGAGAATAGGTAACACAAGTTACTCAAAGATTACAAGGATTGGTGATATTTGTATAAAGACAAATGTCGGATGCACATTGGTTCTAAAGGACATGCGATATGTACATTATTTGCTGATGAACTTGATATCGGGAATTGCTTTAGACCGATATGGATACGAGAACTATTTTCCAAATCAAAAGTGGAGACTCACCAAGGGATCATTGGTGATTGGAAAGGGAGTTGCTCGTGGCACGTTGTACAGGACAGATGCAGAAATATGCCAAGGTGAATTGACCGCGACACAAGATGAGATTTCTCCAGATTTGTGGCACAAAATGATATGTCAAATGAGCGAGAAGGGATTGTAGATTCTTTCCAGGAAATCACTCATTTCTCATGCCAAATGTACAATGGTAAAACCTTGTGACTATTGTTTATTTGGTAAGCATCATAGATTCTTATTCCATAAGAGTATTGTTCGACATGTACCTGATAAATTATGGGTTTATATTTTGAAAACCAAATATCAGGTGTTTCAAGTTTTTCAGAAGTTTCATGCTATGGCGGAAAGGGAGACACGCCAAAAGCTAAAAGCATATCTGAAGTGATAATGGAGGTGAGTAAACTTCAAGGGAATTTGAAGAGTATTGTTCGAGCCATGGGATCAGACAAAAAAAGACTGTTCCTAAAACCCCACAACACAATGGTGTAGCCGAAAAGATGAACCAGACCATTATAGAGAAGGTGAGGAGCATGCTCGGAATGGCTAAACAGCCTAAATCATTACGGGGTGAGGCAGTTAAGACATCATGTTACCTGATCAATAGGAGTCCATCAGTTCTGTTGGCGTTTGACATCCCAGAGAGAGTTTGTACCAACAAAGAGGTTTCCAACTCGTGTATGAAGGTGTTCGGTTGCAGAGCTTTTGCACATGTACCAGAGGAGTAGAGAACAAAGCTCGATGATAAACTTGTTCCTTGCATATTTATCGGATATAGAGATGAAGAGTTTGCATACAAATTATGGGATCTTGTAAAGAAGAAGGTCATCAGAAGCAGAGATGTAGTCTTTCGAGAAAGTGAAGTTGGAGAGAAGGCAAATAATGGTATAATTCCTAACCTTGTTACTATTCCTTTTACTTCTAACAATCTCACAAGTGCAGAAAGTAGAACCGACGAGGTTGCCGAGTAGGGGAGTCAACCCAGTGAGGTTATTGAGCAGGGGGAGCAACTTGATGATGATGTCGATCAAGTGAAGCACCCCACTTAGGGAGAAAAACAACCTTTACCTATGAGGAGATAAAAAAGGCCAAGGGTAGACTCGTGCAGGTACCCTGCCACAGAGTATGTCCTTATTAGTGATGAGGGGGAGCCAGAAAGTCTTAAAGAGGTATTGTCCCATACAAAAAAGAACCAGTGGATGAGAGCCATGCAAAAGATAAATCACTGTAGAAAAATGTCACGTACAAGTTGGTTGAACTTCCAAAGAGTAAAAGACCACTCAAATGTAAAAGAGTGTTTAAACTCAAAAAAAATGAAAATGGAAAGCAGGGCAGATATAAAGCTCGATTGGTGGTTAAAGGCTTCGGGAAAAAAAAGGTATTGATCATGATGAAATTTTACCACATGTTGTTAAAATGACTTCTATTTGAACAATTTTTAGCTTAGCAGCTAGCCTATATCTTGAAGTGGAGCGGTTGGATGTGAAAACTGCACTTCTTCATGGAGATTTGAAAGAAGAAATTATATGGAGCAGCCAAAAAGATTTGAAATAGCTGGAAAGAAACACATGGTGTGAAAATTGAATAAGAGTCTTAATGGATTGAAGCATGCACCAAGGAAGTGGTACATGAAGTTTGACTCAATCAGGAAAAGTCAAACATACATAAAGATCTATTATAATCCATGTGTATACTTCAAAAGATTTTCTGAGAATAATTTTATTATATTGTTGTTGTATGTGGATGACATGTTAATTGTAGGAAAAGACAAGGGGATGATCACAAAGTTTGTCCAAGTCATTTGATACGAAAGACTTGGGCCCAACACAACAAAAATCTGGGTATGAAGATAGTTCGAGAGAGAACAAGAAGAAAGTTGTGGCTGTCACAGGAGAAGTACATTTAACGTGTACTAAAATGCTTCAACATGAATAATGTTAAGCCAATCAACATACCTCTTGCTAGTCATCTAAAGTTGAGCAAGAATATGTCCTACAATAGTGGAGGAGAAAGGGAACATGACTAGAGTTCCTTATTCTTTAGCAGTCAGAAGCTTGATGTATGCAGTGGTATGCATCAGACCTGATATTGCTCATGCAGTTGGTGTTGTTAGCAAATTCCATGAAAATCCTGGATTGGAACATTGGGAAGTTGTCAAGTGGATACTCAGGTACCTAGGAGGTACTGTTGGAGACTGTTTGTGTTTGGAGGATCTAATCCAATCTTGAAGGGCTATACATATGCTAATATGACACGTGACATTGATAACAGAAAATCCACTACTGGATATTTGTTTACATTTTCAGGGGGTGCTATATCATGGCAGTCGAGGTTACAGAAGTGTGTCGCACTCTCTACAACTGAAGCAGAGTATATGATTGAAGCGGTTCCTTCAAAATCTTAGATTGCATCAGAAGGAGTATATCGTCTATTGTGACAATCAAAGTGCAATAGACCTTAGAAAGAACTTCATTTACCATGCAAGTATCAAACACATCGACGTGAGATATCATTGGATTCGAGAAATGGTAGAGAATGAATCTCTAAAAGTCTTGAAGACTTCTACAAGTGAGAATCTCGCAGATATGCTGACCAGGGTGGCAGCAAGAGACAAGTTTGAATTGTGCAAAGAACTTGTCGGCATGCACTCAAGCTAGAAGTCCAGTGTTACCTCCTTCAGGTGAATGAGTTTGGAGGGTAAGATTTATGGGGTCCATACCCATAAATGAAACAAAGAAAAAAGGAGGAAAGGGGTCCATCCTCATAAACGGAAGAAAGAAAAAGAAGGAAAAATAGTAGGCGTGAGTGGAAAATGTCAAATATAGTAGGCGTGAGAGAGTGAGGCTCTGCCTATAAACAGAGAATTTCGACTCTCATCTGTACACACCAACAAAGAGAGAAAGAAAGTGTGAGGTTTCACAGACAAGATATAAGAAAATAGCATGTGAGGAAAATAAAGAGCGAGGGATATTGTAGTGAGGTGGGAATATCAAAAGAAGGTTATTTCTCTTGAGTGTTGTAGTGGTATTTGGAGTATTTTAATCGGACTACAAAGTGTAAATTTCCATCTATAGTGATATCTGTTGCTCGTCTCGGGCTGTGGTTTTCCCTTATTAAAAAGGGATTTTTACATAAAAATCTTGGTGTCATTATCATTCTTTTATTTTTGTTAATTACCGTATCTCGGTGCTACGTTATTATTTTATTTTTATTACTATGAATATTATTTACGTATGAGGTTTATTCCCGACAGATAACTCAAACAAGTGTAAGCACAATAAAGTTTCTGCAATAGTATCAATTAAAGTTTCTTTTACTCTACCACATATGACATATTCAAAATACAACTAATCACTTTCAACAATAACGATTTTTACGGAAGAAATTGAAAATTTGGGTGAAAGGAGAGGAACTAAACATTAAAGAGAGAAGGGAAAAAATCCAAAATTCACTACAACTTACAAACACATCTTCTATAAGCACGATTAGCGTCAAAGAAAAAAAATGTAAAACGAAATGAATATAAACTTATGTGTTTTCATGTCCATCAACATTATTTATCTTGAATTTTTCCATATACACGACAAAAAGTGGTTTACGAATTGGAATAGCATTCACAAGGATATTTTGCCAAAGATTTACCTGCACCAAGTTGAACTTATATTCATCTCTTATATAATGTGCATTTTATATTTAAGGCATTATTGTTGATGTTACTAGCATAAATGTATGTAGTATTTGTATCTTTTGATATTATTTTTATACAATTAAAAAAATATCTTGCACATCAAAATAAAAATGTATAGGAAATATGAGTTTTCCTCTTAATATGTGCATGTTGGGCTTTTGTCGGGCATTTAAACTCTTATTGAAGCAGTATATTTTTAATTGTTTATATTGTCTATACTCGAACCCTAAAGCCATGAAAACTTATAAACATGTTGAATGTTATACTAACCATTATTAGACCTGTTTTTAATTTGTCATGAATTTCAACATGTTAATAGAGTATGAGAAGTTGAATATCTAACATTATATAAGATAATATTGTAAGTAATTGTATTAGTTTAATAAAAACTTATTCATTTGTTATTTTTAGAGAGGCTTAGCTTTTTTTCTTCTTTCTTTTTTAATTGTGGCAGTGCACTTTATTAAAAAATTTAATTGTTTGAATTAATATGTGAATTGTTGTGGAGCATAGGAATCAATGTTTGAATTAAATTAAACCTCTTATTTACATAGGATTATTGTCCAGATCAATAGTTTCGATTAAATTAAGTGTCTTAGTTATAAGTAGTTACTAAAATATTTTTTTATGTGGTTGATTGTTTCTCACTATTAAATTATGTTATAGATTTTTCTCTCTTTTCAAGCTTTAAAGGAAAAAAAAATCAATTTCGAAGTTATATGTTTACAGCTTTCACTTTGTCAGAATAATTAAAATTAAATCCAGTTTTTTGAAAGAAAATGACTTGATATAATATGAAGTGTATTGTACGAAAAAATGCATAGTATGTTATCAAGTTTCTTCTTATAGTGACTATCTTATTTAAAAAAAACTAGTTTTGTTTGTATTACTAGGTAATCTAAGGAGATAAAAGTGGAATCAAGATATGAAACCTCGTTAGGTCAAAGATTTTTCCATTTCAAAATTTATTTGTTTATAGATTTTATCCATATCTTGTCATTTTGAAAACAAAATTTTCAAATTCCAAAACTAGCTCTGCACCTGTTTTTGGCCCAAAATATTACCGTTGGAATTTTTAACAGTTTTAAATATTACCGTTGGAATTATCTATCTATATTATATTAAAAGCACGAAGGCCCATAGCGAAATGTCGTTCTCCTTTTTTACTCTTTAAAAATAGAGTTTACATTGAATAAAATAGTACTTCAGTATTTCCTAATATGTAGGAATACTCATTTAGTTATTTTTCTAATATGTAGGAATACTCATTTAATTATTTTCCTAATATTTAGGACTACAAAATCAACTAAATTTATATATTACATTCTTCCGTATTTGGATTACAGCTCTTCCCTCTCAGAGGGCGGGAGATACTGGTCCAGGAATAACTCAGTGAACTGCGCCCAGGTGATGGGAGGAGAATCCGCTGGCCTGCCGAGAACGTAAGACTGCCACCATCTACGGGCCCTGCCCTCTAGCTGGAAAGTGGTGAAGTCAACCCCATGAGACTCCATTATCCTCATGTTGTGCAGTCTGTCCCTGCACCTATCAATAAAATCGTGTGCATCCTTATGTCGCTCGCCCACGAAGACATGAGGGTGAAGTCTAGTCCATCTGTCCAATAACTTATGCGGATCGCCGTCCGCAGCTGGTCGGGGCTCAGGTGCTACTGCTGCAATTGGCTGGGTTCCGCCCACGGGTAGGGTACTCGGAGTCTGATAAACCGCAACTGCATGTCCTAGGGCTTGGGCAATAGGGGTATGTGCTCCCCATCTCGCCTGAGAAGTGGCGGGGTTCGTTGGAAATAAACCAACATGGGTCATAGTGTCCATGAACCGCATCATACGGCCCATGACCTCCTGAAAGCCCGGCGTTGTCATGAAATTCACCGGTGCAAGATCTGCTACAGGCACCTCGCCCTGCTCCTGGACGACGAGATCCTCTGCTGGATCCGCTGATGGTGCAACTGGGGCAGCTCTAGGACACCCTCGTCCCCTACGATGCGGTTTACTGGAATAAGACTAATTGTGTTGGCTTGCCTAACATCGGCGTTAGGCGCCATCTCTGCCTCGACCTCTAGTAACGGGAGGAGCGGCCCCTCCCGAGTCTGGAACATCCGTTGTGCGCGTCCTCACCATCTGTGAGAGACTAGAAGAGTGGGATTTAGTATACTATTAACTGCACGACAGAATATGAATAAAGAGAGATATCATAACACCCTATAACCTCCCGAAGATAAGTACAGACGTCTTTGTACCGATCTGCAAGATTCTATTAGGTTTTGCCCATTACTTGTGAGACCTACGTGAACCTGGCTCTAATACCATGTTGTCACGACCCAAATCCTAATCTAGGTCGCAATGGCGCCTAACGCCGATGTTAAGCAAGCCAACACAATTAGTCTTATTCCAGTAAATTTGTTATAAAAACTTTATCACAATATTCAAATTTTTGTCACAAGCATGAGAAAATGATAAATATCAAAGCAAATTGCTTGCACTGATCAGGAAGTTAAATTTAAATAATTACAATCCAAAAGAATAGTCTACCAATGTGTTTGTCAGAAACTGGTGTCACAAGTATACAAACATCTAGTAGAAGGAAATCAAAAGAATACGCCTATCCTACTGTCTGAGAGGATATAGACATGATAACAAAAGGGAAAGACTCTAACGTGTTGTTGAACGATATCCAGAGAAGGCAGCTCACCGTGGAATCTCTGATCTCGAGGAGTCAAGAACATGCTCCGAACTGATAACCAGATGTACCCGCCTCAGAACATGTACAATTAAGTACAAAAGCGTATCATGAGTACATAAACATTATGTACCCAGTAAGTATCCAGTCTAATCTCGAAGAGGTAGTGACGAGAGATCGACTTGACACTTACTAGGCCCAAATAATTTATTAAAATATAAGGCTAAGCATGAATATCAAGGATAAATATCATTAAGGGCAAGAAAACAACAACCTTTCCACAAGTACATTTATGTGTCAACTCCTATCGAACATATTACTAATTTATCTTTTTAGGCCCTTTTTAACAGTTTAACAATCACAGGAAAGTACCAAGCAATTTACATGTGCATAGTATGTCGAGGACGTACGACCCGATCCAACAGAAAAGTAAATGTGCACTGTCGGAAGGTCGAACGACGCGAATCATAGATGCATCTATTACCCTGCTCGCGAATCATACGTGCAACGCGGTAAATTTATAAATAATAGATTTACCCCGCTCGGGAATCATACATGCGACGCAAGTACTCATAGATACACACATTCAAACAGTAAATCCATGCTTTATCAAGAAACACTTATCCGAGGGAAAATCAATTCCCTTTTCACGGTTCATAAAAAAAAGCGAAGTTTCACTTACTTAGAAATTCATTTACAAATTTGATGTGACTTAAGCAGTTTAAAGTGTCAATAAAGTTACAAATAATTCAAGTATAGTATGCTTTCGGGTCCTAGACTACCCGGACTTAAGCACAATAGTAGCTACGCACGGACCTCGTCACCTCGTGCATACCTAGCCCCCTACAAATAGCAGCACATAATAATTTACTTCACCTATGGGGACAATTCTCTCTTACCGGGTTAGAAAGGAGACTTACCTCGTATCAAGCCTACTTCCCGATTCAAGAATGCGCTCAAACCTCCAAATTTGACGCCCGACAACTCGCAAGTAGACAAATATTACATAAACTAGTAAATCTATGCTCGAAAGTTCATAATTCTACCATTTGAGTGATTACCCAAGACAATTTGTAAGATTCTTAAAATTCACCCCCGGGCCCACATGCTCGGATTTCGGAAATTCTTAAAGAAAGTTGTTACCCATAACCTAAGGATCAATAATATATGGTTTTTACTAGATTCAGTAACTAATTTCGTGGTTAAATCCCATTTTATTCAAAACCCTAGATTTTACCCTAAACCCATAATTTTCACTAAACTTTGTGTGTTAATCTACTCAAAAACTAAGTAATAAACTCACATTAAGTAGGAAATACATTACCTCAAGGTGCTAAGTCGAAATCTCTGTTTTGGGAGCTCCTAAATCGTCCAAGGTTGTGAAAAATGCCCTCAAATGAGCCTAAGTCTCGATTTAATCCGAGCTCACTGCCTCCAGTGATTTCGCACCTGCGGCGAGTGGACCGCTCCTGTGGTCTCGCTTATGCGGATCATGATCCGCATCTGCGGAAAGGGGAGGGGCTGACATGGATCGCACCTGCGCAAGGAGTCCCGCACCTGCAGTTGGCGCTTCTGCGAAGAAGGGGCCACATCTGCGTATCCTGGGCACCCCCTTCGATGGCCGCATCTGCAAGGTTTCAACCGCATCTGCAGTCTCGCACCTGCGGCTGGCCAATCGCAGGTGCGGTCGCACCACATCTGGTGCACCAACAGCTCTCTTTGAGTCGGGACTCGCCTCACGCGACGTCCGAATGACATCCGGGGCCCTCGAGGCCCCGCTCGAATATACCGACAAATTCTAAATCATAAAACAGACTTGCTCGAACCTACGGAATGCCCGAAACGACATCAAATATAAGAATCATACCCCAAAACCAACTAGATTCAACTTATCTTTAAGTTCTTGAATTCACTTCCAACACGCCGAAAACGTACTTATACTACTCGAAATGACACCAAATTTTGCGAGCAAGTCATAAATGACACTACGGAACTATTCCCGGTCTCGAAATTCCATTTGGACCTCGATATCCTTAAAATACATTCCAAACCTTAATTATGGAACTTCAAGAATCCTATTTCACTATCTGGCGCCGAAACGCCCCCGGGTCATTCAAAACCCGTTCTGACCATACGCCCAAGTCTGAAATCATCATACGAACCTATTGGAACCTTCAAAACCCGATTCTGAGGTTGTTTACTAAACATGTTGACCAAAGTCAAACTTGGCTTTTAAGGCCAACCTTAAGGAACTAAGTGTTCCAATTCCAACCCAAACTCATCCAAATTCCCGAACCAACCTTCCCCGCAAGTTATAAACCAGTAAAAGCAAGTACAAATAGTCTTATTTAGGAGCACGGGGTTCTATAAAGCAAAACGACCGGTCGGTCGTTACATTATCCCTTTGGACAGATACCAGAAAATCAATCAAAACAGAAAGAAGATGTACGACGTTCTTGGAAGATGATGTAGTAACCTTTTTTATGTTTTGATTTAGGTGAAACTCTTTTATACACTAAAATACTTTAAAATATACAAAACTATTTCCCACTCATTTGATTTTCTTGCAATTTGACAAAAGAATTTTTATTCAACAAAATATAATTATAATCAAATATAAAACTTGGTATGAGTTAATATTAAGAATTTAAATCAACAAAATGTAATTTATATCTTTTATTGCTGAAAATAAATACTTAAATATTTGGAATATAATGAGAGAAAAAAGTTAATTTTATTATTTTTCAAATTCATCATACAAGTAAAACTATCTTCAGGTTGACAAAAATCTTGGCTTAAATTAATATATTTCAATAAAAAAGACCACCGATGATAAAAGAAATTAGAAAATAAAGTCGAATCAATTATAATATAGTATTAAAAATTAATTTGATTAAAATTCAAAATAGAAGAAATAATAATAAAATAATAAGTATCTAAATAAGTTGAAATTTATTATTATTTTTATTTTTATCTATTCCAATAAATGGCCATCTATAGTTTTTGTATGCGTAATAAATTATTGTCCGTAAATTACACATTTGGTATTAGTCAGTTTTCAGTATTAGTCAGTTTTAGACCTTAAATTGTTACTTAATTATTCATTTTTTCCCTAGAATTATATGACCTAGCCGTTCATTTCAATAGCTCTAAAAGAAAGATAATTTTTTTTTAATTAGTGTTAATTTGATGACTGTTTAAAGAATTATAATAAAAATATATAACAATTTCGATCATGTTAGATTTAATATTATATTACAAAAAGGACTATAATTTTTGTAAGCTTACTCCAAAAAATATGCCCTTCAAATTAATATAAATTTAATGTGCTCAATTTTTTTTTACGTGTGAACCAGTTTATTCTTAAAACTATATGACAACCCTCTTTATTCCAAATCTCTACAAAAATATAATTATTTTTATTGATGTCCTTTGGAAGAATCATAATAAAAATATATAATAAATATCAGAATTTAATTACCAAATAATAGATATATCAATCATTTTAGATTCAATATCATGTTACAAGAATTACTACAATTTTCGTAAAAAAAATTCAAAAGAGATTCCCTTCAAATTAAGAAGAAATACGTGTTCTCCAATCGAAATGTGTATCGATCATTTTACATTTTAAAAATAAATTTTAAAATTGTTATAAAACTAAGTATTTTAAATATAACGACAAATGTAGTTAATCAATATTAAAATTATTTAAATATTAACTCCACTTGAATAATGATATATCGAAATTGAATATACTCTTTCAAATATAATTTTGAATCATTCTCTAATGTATTTTACTAGCTTACTTTAGTATTCTTTTTAAATGTCTTTTCTCATTTTCAGGGACTTTGATTTTGTGTTCATTTGAAATTCATGGATTATTAGTTGTTTGCTATATGCGTGAGTTCTATCCACTATTTATGTTTTCAATGACTATGTGTACTACTGAAACTGAAAAGGAAGTATGCTAACTTTATTTATTAAAAGAGTGGCATAAATTTTAAGTTGAATTATTAATTGATGACTGAGGATTTATACGAGACATTCTTTTCTTAATTGAGTTAGTTATACATACAATGTCAGTATTAATGACTATTGTCAGGAACTTATACTTTTATTTCATAACTCAAACACTCATTTAGATAGGGTACACGCGCGATGCGCATACCCTGAACGTTTTTTTTATTATATTGAATATAAAATTCTTACTGGATAAAAATTATAATTATAATTAAATATTTAAAAGTTGCGGATGAGCTATTATTAATTTTTGAATCAATGACAAAAAAATCTCTTTAACGTTAAGAAAAATTCTAATTAACCAAAGAAATCTTTGATTTAACTAATTTACGAAAAATCCAAGTCATTATTTTCAAAATTTATAATAAAATAGATTATAATATAGTAGTAAGAGTCAAACTGTTAAAAATGCAAACGTTAAAAGCAATAAGAATAAAATATTAGAAGATAACATATATTCTAAGTTAGTTGCCATTAATTAATTTTCTTTCTGGTATTCGTTCAAATAAAAGACAAACCCCATATACTTTTCTTTGTAAAAAGTTACTTAGATTTTAAAATATTAACTTAACATAGACATTTTAAAACTTAGCATTCGATAACTTGATTTACATGCTCTTCATATACACATATTTTACTCATTGACGCAAATCACACGTGCAACGCACGTACACTAAAGTTGATCTTATAAAAGATCTCACCATCTATTATGACTCAACTAATCCATCAACTAGTTACTAATATTATTTTTTTGGACCGATGGATCTTGTAATATGATTGCAATTTGACGAATTATAGTAGCTAGTAATTGTGTTATTAGCAGTTAACATTAAAATATTAGGTTATGATTTTAGGATAATGCATAATGTAGTTCATTATAAAAATGATAATTTTGTGCCGAACTTATCTATATTCAGGACTATGGTTTGTGATAATGATAATGAATGGTACCGTTAAAGTTTCTGCATATACAAGATTGACAAGTTTATTTGTTTGGTATTGTGGGGTATTTTTTTACGGTTTTAGAACTTATGAGTATAAGTTACGTTTCATTTTTTCTTTTTAAAAAGAAGTGAAATATGTTTTGAAAAATTATGTCCAAATAAATTTTCATCTTTAGAAAAACTTCAGCCAAATCAGATTTTTTAAAACAAATTTAAAAATCCATGACCAAATACTAGCGAAGAATTGAAAGATGTAAGTTGATCTTTATCATAAAATGAAATAAAACCATAATTTCATCAATAATATTTTTTTCTCATTTTTAATCACATTTAGCAAGCCATATGGTGGTAATTGTTTTCGTCTATCAATTTCTTCATTGTTTGTTTCCTGTTTACAGCTTGTTTGGATGGTTGTTACCTGTTGTACTGTATTGTATTGTCACTTTAAATCAATGTGTGTTTTGATTGTTATTTAAATTTTATAACGACAAAAAATATCACTTTATGAAATGACACATTTGGTGTGGTGGCGTCGTTGCTTTATCTTGCCCTTCCTTGATATTAAATAATTATATTTTATCTTTTATCCTACTTTTTTATATAATAATTCTACTTTTGTATCCTACTTTTTCTTAGTAATGTTAATTTATTCTTCATATTGTTGGTGCGTGACAACATGAAACGATAGCAAACGATACAATCTATCCAAATATTATATTTATTAAACAACACAGTACAATACAATACATTATGATACGACATGTAACAACAAAGTAAACAAGCTGTTAGTTTTGGCTAGGTGGCCTTAGAATCATATTAAGTTCAAGATGAAACCACAGAAAGAAACAAGAAAGAGAAAATACTGATATGACATGGCAAAAATCTAATTTATCTTTCCACACTCCCAAACAATGTTAACAACATGGACAATTCAATTCCTAACTGAAATAAGAGCCTTTTTCTGAGCTCTACCATTTCTATAGATAAGCAGAGGAAAAGAAATCAGGGAATAAATTACACAGCTAAAGAATAATTTGGCACACCCCTTTTTCACCTTTTACAGCTCTCCAAAAAAACTGTTTTAGCTAAACCTCAAGGGCAGCAAAGAATACCTTTCACAAGGACATAGCAGAAACAATTTGTCGACCGCTCTTTGAGATTCTAGAACAAAACATAAACATCAATAGAACTGATGATAATAAGAACAATCTAAAATATGTTCTAATCTCCTGCATTCCCAGCTCAAGCACTTCCATTTTCTTCCCATATCGACTTTTCCGTTCCATTAAATAACCATTCAGATAATCGTCGATAGAAACCCACTTCTCAAAACTGGATGCATTTGGATGAAGTTCCTTCATCTGGACTCCACCCAAACTGAACAGTGTAAAGAACGCTGCAGACCAATCGTTGAGAACTCTCTGCAATTCAGAGTGAAAAACGGCTGAGTGTTCTCGAATAAATTAAGAGGGTTTTACTAACTGTCAACCTTTTTTGCTGGTAAAATCAGGCACATGAGAAAGAAGCATCATCAAAGAAACATAATGACGTACATTAAAGGTGGTGATGTCGATGGGATTGAACATCTTAAAGCAGTCCTTTGACGAGGCTGTGCTATCACCATATATCTGCCAACCAACAGATACATGCATCATGTATACATATTAGATATTGAATTATCATCAGTAAAAAGATACTTGACATTGAGCAAGGACTTTAGCTATGTATATAAATTGATAAATGAAGACAAACCTCGAAGGTGAAAGACATCGGCACTCTTGCAATATCATACATATAATCAGTTGCTGTCCCATGAGCTAAATACCTGTATAAGTGCATAAGGTTGTAGTTAGAGTAGGGAAAAGTTAGGCTAGGCAATAAGTGAACGGTGACCCTAATATTTACTTCAAAGAAAAAAGGGTAGGCAGAAGGAAGAAATCAGATGTGCACGTATTTCATGCCTAACATCAACAACAAACAACAACGACCCAGTAATCATGATGTGAATTATCAGTATTCCTTTATGCATAAGTGGCTTAACATCTTTTTTTTTCCAGTGGCTTAATGTCTATTTTTAGTAGTGAAATAGAGCACGGAATAGCATAGAGCTTAATGAACATATCAAAAGTTCTGATGATAACAAGGGCAGCACGCACATTAAATAATATTAGGGCCATGAAAATAAGGATTTAGGCATGCCCTGGACAAACTTCAAGTCTGGTACAAGCCCAAATCTATTTCTTACGCATTAATACAAAACCTGTTCTACGAAACTTTAACCACAAAAACTAACAAGTCATGAGTAAGTGATACAAACCCGACAGAGCCTCCGCCAGATCCAACTAAGCAACGATCTTTCAGTTGAAAACGATTCAGCTTTTCTAGCATTAATCTCATTCTTTGAGAAGGTAATCCTTCAGGAGTCGTGTTCTTGTGATCGTACGGCATAAATAGAGCCTGGAGAAAATGACATAAACAACCTAGAATCAGTATTTCATTCACAAAAATAACTAAAAGGAATTATTATCCAAAATTTCCGGGAGAGAATCCTACAAGGTCTCCTCTAAGGGTGTTGTCGGTCGGTACGGTATGGTATTCAGACATTTCAGTATTCGGCATTTTAAAATGCTATACTAATACCATACCTAATTAAATTCGGTATAGTTCAACGTTTCTCCTTTCGATTTCAGTTTATTCGGTGCGGTAACTTCGGTTTATTCGGCTCGCATATTAACTAATGCATAATGTAATATTCTTAAGTAAGATATTCACAAATACGAAAATAAAAATATTATAATATAGTAAAAAAAAAATGAAAATAAAAAAAGCTAAACCTAGATGGTAGAAAGGTTGAAAAGCAAGTAGGCAACCAAAGAAACGGGGGAATGCAAGTATAGTGGAAAAAAAAGATAGTAAAGTTTAAAGATGACTATAAAAATAACAAAAAGTAAAATTAAGAACTTTTATATTTATGTTATAATCTATAATATGTGTCTTGCGTAACTTAGTACATATTTCGGTACGGTATCGGTATTTTGATATTTTATTTTTAAATACCGAATACTATACCTAAAACCATTTTTAAATTTTTTTTTAAACGAAATACCATACCAAATACCAAAATATAATACCAAAATATAATACCAAAATTTTCGGTTACGGTATGGTAATTCAGTATTTACCAAATTATACACAACCCTAGTCTCCTCCATGCCCTAAATTCTAAAACAAGTCATGGGGAAATCTTGTAAATAGTATCCTTTACATATGCAGAAAACTTAGAACGCAAACAGCAGAAAGACATACTACTAAAATATACTTGCCTCCATTCCGGAATGCACGTTAACCCATATATGTGGTTCGAATGATGCACACAATTTCCGCATAATTTGTGTCTCAGGCTCACTGAAAGGGGCAGTCCCGGGATTTTCTTCATATGGATCATAATCCTGAAAAGGAAAGATCGAAGGGACAAAGAGCTGTATAAGTACGTAACTGCATTAATTTGAACTAGTAAACACAAACAGCATATACACAAGAATTCAGTAAAGTAATATTAATTGGTACTAAGTGCAAATATTACTTTAGCACCACCAAGATGGCATAAGCAAAAGCCTTACGATAAGAAAAGGAACACGACAAAATGAAGCAACACAACATCTAAACAAAATGAGAATTCCACTAATGGAGGTCTAAAGAACAAACCTTTTCTTTCTTGCCCCAATCTACACTCCAATTCCGATTAAGATCAACTCCTCTTCCTGCCACACAAAAATTGAACCTAGTTATCTCGCTACTTCTCTAAAGAGTCAATTTTTGTGATCGGACTAGCAAGATGAATAGCTATACCGTTTCTTCTTTCACAGAGATCCCCTGCTTCTACAAGCTTGCGCCCGTTCACATTCTCCATCGGAATAACCTGATAAGACAAATAGCAGAGCATTCCCAAGTAACATTAGTTTTCAATAGAATTTGGTTACTCTCCAAAGTGATAAGGATCTCTGTTTTCTTTTCTATTTTCAGCGCTCGGTATAGAGTAACTATTCATTAATTGCAAAATGAATTTTTATGCCAGCACCAACTGAAAGAATTGAAAAGCAATATAGGACATAAACATGCATTCTATTTTCACACTTTGTTTACTTCAAGTTCAAAATAGATCAGGATTTTACCTTTATGACAAGCCTATCAAGCGTGTTATTTAAATTAAGTGGGTATGAACTGGATAAGAATTCCTCTTCACTTAAAATGGAAAGAATCCGCAATGCGAGCTCCGTAGTTATGAGCTCCCTCCCATGCTGGCCAAAACTCTGGAACACAAGCAATTTATCTGTCAAAAACACCAGCAATGACCAATCTGAGATTTTTCTAACACTAAAGACCAAATCAGTATAATGTCTGGGAAAACATTAACCCAAAGTCTTTTCACAGATAACACTAGGGAAAGTGACCTACATAGTGCCCACAAGAGGTAGTACACCGTATACTTACATTCTACTAGAAATGAAGAGAGCAAAAATGGACCAGAGAAAGTAAACTTACAAGAAGGATCCTAAGCTTTGACTTGTCATCGCAGTCTTTCCTGTTCCGGCAATAAGTAACTACAGTCATCTCTGCAAGATACCCTTTGTTTTGACTAGAAAATGTTTCGAGCTGCATAAACATGAAATAAGATGGGATTATTAAGAGATGCCTGTTTGTGAAGTTTCAAATTTTCCAAAGACAAAAGATTGAAAAGTTAGGGGATAAGGGGAAACCCACAGAGAGCTTGCTCGGGTGCCTATGGACCAATGCTTCAATTTCGTCCAACAAAGCTCCCCTATAAGATATCATCAATCAATCTCAAATACATAAATTATATAAAATATAAAGTAAAAACAATGCCGAAAAGTGAACATCAATCCCCCCCCCCCCCCACTTTTTTTTTTTTTAAAAAAAAAGCTATAGTAGAAAAAAAAAAGGGGAACAAATAAGGACCTTTCTTGATCTGTAACAAAGTTTAGCAATCAAAATAGAGCCTCTCATACAACATTAATGCATTAATATCCATAAAGATTCATTTTCTGTCGAATAAGGTATTAAGCAACTCACATTGATTAACATCAACAAAATTTCATTTTGATCTAGAACTAGAACCTCCTATCCCAGCTTCATCCCGAGTAAAAAGAAAATATCAAGGAAAACAAAAAGAAGGAGAAAAAGCTACCAATCAATCAGCTTCCCACAATCCCAAATAAGTTCGAGCCGGCCTTACAAGTCCTCTAAATCCATTAACTTCTATTCAGATACATTTCATTCCAATACAAAATAATGTTCTATCTAAAGCAGTAATCTTTCTAAATTCATAACAAAACAGAACACTGATGCAAAAGTAGAGAAGGAAGTCATCACCTTTCTCAATATAGTCCTATCAAGTTGAGTTAATTATACAACCATATTGCAATCATATCCCTAAAAGTTCAATTTTTAGTCTAAGTACTTAATATGCTGACTCACTCACACCAATAAACACCATTTAAGATTCCTAGTTAATACTTAATTGCAATCAAAATTCAATTAAATAAGCAGAAAACATCTTAGATATTTACCTGGTGTGATAAAGATCGTGATTGATAGGAGTAAGAGGAATCTGCGTGGCATTTGAATTAGAATTTCCATTGACAATAATAGAAGAACACAGCACAATAAACACAGCTCCACAAAGCAAAACTAAAGGCGAAATGGGTGAAAAATACAAACGTCGACGACGACGAAAACCCATTTAAATTACCAAGACAGAACCCACATCCGACGTTTCCGTGATGTCTTTTTGTTTTTCGACAAATCCCAAATCTTTTTTCTTTTCGACAATCCCAAAACTTACAAACGTAGGAATTGGTTAAAGAAAATGTTGGGAGATGCCGGCAGTGATGTTGGGGGGGGGGGGGGGGGGGGGGGGGGGGAGAAGAAGACAATATTGGTTAGGGAGTCGTTGATTTGTAAAGGTTCAACGGCTATGATTGGATGGAAATAATTTCAGATTTAACTGTGTTCCCATCATTTCTTGATCCAATCCAGTATCATTGTCACTTTGTATGGCTGTTTTGGGCAATTTTGTCAATTGTTTCTATAAAGTTTCTAAATTATTGTCTCCAATTTTTTAGTTATTTTGCATTTTGCACCCCCAATATATGGATTATTTTTTTTATTTGCACCATATTCTCTATGATTAATAACACTTTACTATATCAAACTCGTTTAAAAGTAAATTTCATTTTATGCGTTGAAGTTTGATATGAAGTTTAGGTATTAATTGATTCCCTTTTTCTTATAGTTATGGATTTCAGTCGGGAAACAAAAATATCAATAAGGTGTTTTCGTTAGGATATAAATATGGCAATCTACGTATGTTAAGTCTCAATGAAGTTGTTCAAGTGTAGATCCAATGCACTACTCAAGTAGACAGTGACGCATAGGGCGAGTGTAATTTTTCGATGCAGGGATGACTCTTTCCGGTGGACCGCATAGGTACACATGGGTGCCTCACGTATGGTTGCTTATCAGGCGGATCGAGTGGATATTTACACTTAATGATTCAGCTTATCGCTTATCAGCTTATACATGTAGTAATTCGCTAGCCAACCAATAAGACATTGGATGATCTAATATCAAATTTGCGATTATGGAATAATTTATAGGCTAAATCAAATACATAATAAAAATGAAGTTCATGGACTATAACTCAATAGAGATAAGGGGAAACTTAATACATATTCAAAATTCACGAAAGGGAAAGGCTAATCAGTGAACATAAGCAATTGTCCGAAACAAGCGTAAAACTATATAGTACTGAACATAAACAATTGTATCAAAATAAGAAAAGAAAGGAAAGGCTATAGCATTGCCACTCGCGGTTTATCAAAATAACACGTGAAAGGTTATATACATATGGGTGAAAATATCAATATAATAATTCTTAACAGATTAACGATGTTGGATTTTTAGCCTATTAATGCTTAAAATAGGGTGTATGGAAAATAGAGGAAAAAATAAAATATTTGAGTCCTTCCTTGATTGTCCCATATGGGAAGAGGAAAAGTTTTTTGATGGGTATATAAACAATTGCTCTTCTTCTAACTCATAAAGAGTTGAGAAGAAGGCAAGCTGCGCGCCGTCGTCGCTCGCTCGGCTTCGACTTCGGCTCGGCTCGGTAAACAGAAATGTTATTAAATATTTATTTTAATAACAAACTATTAATATTAAATCCAATTCAGTTATCCAATTTTCAGTTTTCTGTTTTTGTAACAGAAAATTAACTACTCTTTTCAATTTTTCCTCTTTATTATAGCATTTATGCTATGGCCGTTTTGCAAAAATAACCATCGTGAAGAGTTGCACTTCTTCATATTTCAACCAACTTTGGCTATAAATACAAGTTCATTCTCTCAGATTTTCCATACGAATTTCTGAGTGCTCCTCGTTTCTTCTGCATATTTTAACTTCAAAGAAAGCAACAATAAGTGTGATTTGCTACCGAACTTTGTGTTCGCTGAAACACTAGTGTTTGAAGTACTACTACACCAATGTGTAATTCGTTCTATCCTGAGAGGAAATAATCCATAACCTTGGGTACTAGGAGGGGATTAAATTCCTTAAGGAAACACTGTGAATTCAGTGGGCTCGAATTGATTTTTATTTCGTTTACATTTCTGTTTGAATATTATTTTTTATTATCTCCAAAATTATTTTACAAATACAGTTTACTAACAAGCTTAAGGAATTTAATATATTTTCTGTATTTGTGTTATACTCACTGTTTCTGGAGAGTAAAACCTTTGTGGTTTTCTACTCTATTGGAGATTAAAATCTGCGTGATTTTAACATTTGTGTCATTCTTTTACAGAAATGACGAATGACAATGAAAATCAAGTTGTTCCGATGGTAACTGCCAATGCCTCAACGAGCCAAACAACACCGGCAGCATTGGCAACGGCGGAGAAACCCGAAAAAAATTTCGGGATTGATTTCAAGCGCTGGCAGCAAAAGATGTTCTTCTATTTGACTACTCTAAGTCTCCAGAAGTTCATCAAGGAAGATGCTCCTGTGTTGTCCGATGAAACTCCATAGAATGAACGCTTTATCGTAATTGAGGCATGGAAGCACTCTTTTTTGTGCAATAATTATATTCTTAGCGGACTGGAGGATGCTTTGTATAATGTCTACAGTGGCGTGGAGACGTCAAAAGAACTGTGGATTACGTTTGAAAGAAATACAAAACTGAAGATGTTGGGTTGAAGAAGTTCTTTGCCGCAAAATTTTTGGACTACAAAATGGTAGATAACAAGTCTGTTATTACCCAAGTCCAAGAATTGCAAGTGATTATTCACAATCTCCTTGCTGAAGGTATAAGTAGAATTAATACTAATGTTCGTAGTATTAATTTTATTATGTTTACTAACAAAATTTTCATTGAAGGTCTTGTCATCAATGAATCATTCCAAGTAGCAGCGATGATTGAGAAGTTACCTCCGTTGTGGAAGGACTTCAAAAATTATTTGAAACACAAACGCAAGGAGATGTCCCTTGAAGATCTCATTGTTCGGTTGAGAATCGAAGAGGACAATAAAGCTGCTGACAAGAGAGGCCGTTGAAACTCAACAATAATGGGAACAAACATTGTTGAAGATAACAAAAAGAGGAAGAAGGCTTCTAGACCGAAAAACAACCCAAGCAAGAAGCGGATCAGTGAAAATTGCTACAACTGGGAAAATCCGGAAACAAATCTATGGAGTGTCGTGCTCCGAAGAAAGACAAGAAGAAGGGTCAAGCAAACATGATTGAAAAGCATGATGATGTTGATGACTTGTGTGTCATGCTTTCCGAATGCAACTTGGTGGGCAATCCTAAAGAGTGGTGGATTGATTATGGACCCACTCTTCAGGTTTGTGCTGTTAGAGAAGCTTTTGCTACTTATGCTCCTATTGGGCCTGAAGAGATGCTTTCTATGGGAAATGCTGCAAAGGCCAAGATTGAAGGATTGTAACGACCCGGTCGATCGTTTTGAAAGTTAGCGCCCTGATCCCCTAAAAATTGCTTTCCCCACATTTATAACTGCTTATGGGACTTGTCGGAATGATTAGTCGTAAATTTTCGGAGATGTTTTGGATACATAGTCCCTATATATGAGTTTAAGCTTTAGAAAATGGACCGTAGTTAGAACTGTGTGAAGACGAATCCGGAATGGAATTTCGTCGACTCCGTTAGCTCCATTGGGTGATTTCGGGGTTAGGAGCGTGTTCAGAATGTGTTCTCGAGGTCTGTAGTGGATTTTGGAAATTTCATAAGTTCTTAGGCTTGAATCCATGCATAATTGGAAAATTTGATGTTATGTGATGTGTTGTGAAGGCTCGACAAAGTTTTGATAAGGTATTAGGACTGGTTGGTAGAGGTCCCGAGGTCCTCGGGATATTTCGGATGCTCAACGGGATGATTTTGGACTTAGAAACCAGCTGAAGCACTGTTGGTACTGGTGTTTCGCACCTGCGGAAGGGGACTCGCAGGTGCGGACGGGGACCTCGCAGGTGCGGAATTGACCTGGGTCAGTCAAACTCGCAGGTGCGGCAGGAGTTCCGCAGATGCGGCCCAATGACCGCAGGTGCGACTCCAGCCCTTTTAGTGAGATTTCGCACCTGTGATGTATTTTCCGCAGGTGCGGGACCGCAAGTGCAGTCCAAGGGGGCGCAAGTGCGGGATCGCTGGGCAGTTTATACCAAATTCGAGGGTTTGAAATTCATATTTTCTAAAACGATTGGGAGCTCGGGGTTAGGCGATTTTGAGTGGGTTTTGAAGATAAGACTCATAGGTAACGATTAATAACCTTATTTTACTTATATATCATTAATTTATAGCAATTTCTTCAATATAATCAATGAATTTGGGTGAAAAATCATGAAAATGGGAGGAAGGTTCCCCAAATAGAAATCCGAGAATTTAATGAGATTTTGACGTCGGTTTTGGATGATTATTGTTCGAGTGAGTTCGTGAGTGAATGGGTGTTCTAAATTTGTAACTTTCACTCGATTCCGAGACGTGGGTCCGGGGGACTTTTTGGGTAATTTTTCTAATTTCGCGTATTAGCCTTAAACTAATTAGCTAGATTGATTTCTTACAATGATATTCACAATATGCAATTGAATTGAATATATTTGGGTTATTCAGAGTCGTACTCGTGGCAAAAGCGTGATTTTGAGTTGAGTAGAGCAGTCGAGGTAAGTGGCTTGCCTAACTCTGTGTTGGGGACTTCCCCTTAGGTTGTTTTGATACTATTTGTTGTATGGATACCATGTACGTGAGGTGACGAGTACGTACACGGGTCATTGTTGCTAAAATTCCATTTTCCTTTCCATGCCATAAATCATTTCACTCTTATTACACTATTTAATGTGCTAATTGTGTAGTTTAGATTAGGAAGGATCATGTTTACCTGTTTTACCTGAATTTCCTATTTGATACTATGTGCACCATGCTTAGTTAGTCCTATCCTTTGTCTTGCCTGTGATTTTTCTCCTGAACTGTTTAAATAAACCTTATCTGGCATTCATTCGCATTTCATATTTAAATTGGGACTACAGACGTATTCCGGGAGCTTTTTTCCTGTACTGCATGTTTAAATTGGGACTACTGACATATTCCAGGAGTTTTCCCCATGTACTGCATATTTAAATTAGGACTACAGACGTATTCCGGGAGCTTTTCCCTTGTACTGCATATTTAAATTGGGACTACGGATGTATTCTAGGAGTTTTTCCCATGTACTGCATATTTATTTTGGGAATACAGACGTATTCCGGGAGATCCCCATGTACCACATAATCATTTGGAACTACGGGAGGGTATCCTGGGAGATTCCGCTTTGTGATATATTATGTTGAGCCGAGGATTTTCTTTACTGTAAACTTATATTGTTTTTCGTAAACTGTTTACTGTAGACATTACCTATCTTTTGTACTGTTTTAAACTGATTTATTTAGAAATCCAGTAGAGCCTTAACCTGACCTCGTCACTACTTGACCATAGTTAGGCTTGGCACTTACTGGGTATCAAATGTGGTGTACTCATGCCCTTTCCTGCATATGTTTTCGTGTGCAGATCCAGGTACGAGCTATCAGCCTCGTGGTTAGTCGCTGCTGCTGATTTCGGGAGACTGCAAGGTATTCCTGCCGCATTCGCAGAATCCTCCGAGTCTCCTTCTATTCTATCTTGTAGAGATGTTCTTATGTACTTTTCCAGTTTTTATTAGAGCTACAGTAGTGTTAGAAGCTTGTGACTGTCTGTGATATTCCGGGTTTTGGAAGTTATGTTTTGTATGAGCCGAGCGACCAGTACGTTACTTATGTCATTGCCCCTATTCCCCTTTATTGCTTGCGTTTTATTTAAATTTTCCCCCGTTATAGTAGGCTTACTTAGTCGTAGACTAGGTGTCTTCACGCCACCTTCGGAGGGTAAATCGGGTCGTGACAAGGATGTGGGAAGATATTTCTCAAAATGACTTCCGGCAAAGTGGTGACTTTGAACAACGTCCTTCATGTTCACGAGATTAGGAGGAATTTAGTCTCTGCTGGACTTCTTTTTAAGAATGGTTTTAAATGTGTCTGTGTATCCGATAAGGTTGTAATAAGTAAGAACGAAATATTTGTAGGAAAAGGTTACCTCACTGAGGGCCTTTTAAAGCTGAATGTAATGGTTGTTGAAAATAATAATAAAATTTCAACTTCGTCTTACTTACTCGAGTCAAATAAATTATGGCATATACGTTTAGGTCATGTCAATTATAAAACATTGCGAAAATGATTAACTTGGAAGTATTGCCTATGTTTGAATGAAACAAATCAAAATGTCAAATATGTGTGGAATCTAAGTATATTAAACATCCTTATACGTCAGTTGAAAGGAATTCAAATCCTTTAGACTTAATTCACATAGATATTTGTGACATGAAGTCAATACCATCTCGCGGTGGAAAGAAGTATTTCATAACTTTTATTGACGATAGTACTCGGTATTGCTATGTTTACTTACTTAATAGTAAAGATAGAGGCAATAGACGCATTCAAGCAATACAAAAATGAAGTTGAAACGCAACTTAACAAGAAAATCAAAATGATAAGAAGTGATAGGGGTGGTGAATATGAATCTCCTTTTGAAGAAACATGTTTAGAATATGAAATTATTCATCAAACAAAGGCCCCTTACACGACCCAATCCAATGGGATTGCGGAAAGAAAGAATCGTTCATTAAAGGAGATAATGAATGCATTGTTGATAAGTTCTGGTTTGCCACAAAACTTGTAGGGGGAAGCCATTCTTACGGCTAACCGAATACTAAATCGTGTACCCCATAGCAAAACACAATCCATTCCATATGAAAAATGAAAGGGAAGGAAGCTCAACTTGAATTATTTTTAAGTGTGGGGGTGTTTGGAAAAAGTGCAAGTTCCTAAACCCAAAACGGTACAAATAGGACAGAAAATCGTTGATTGTGTTTTCATAGGATATGCTACTAATAGTAAAGCATATCGATTTCTGGTTCATAAATTAGAACATACTGACATTTATAATAATACGGTTATAGAATCAGATAATGCTTAGTTCTTTGAAAATATATATCCGTATAAAAAGGAATGTAAGTCGATTGGTGAAGGATATAAACGACCTCGGGAAGAAACAAAAGAAAGTACATTTAATCAGGAGGATCCAAGACGCAGTAAACATCAAAGAACGTCTACTTCATTTGGACAAGATTTTGTGACTTTCTTATTGGATAATGAGCCTCAAACATTTAAGAAGCTATGTCTTCTTCGAAATCATTATTTTGGAAAGAGGCGGTCAATAGTGAAATAGAATCCATATTGAGCAAAGATACATGGGAATTGGTTGATCTTCCTTGTGGAAATAAACTGTTGGGTTCTAAATGGATCTTTAAGAGGAAAATGAAAGATGATGGCACTATTGACAAATATAAGGCAAGACCTGTGGTCAAAGGGTATAGACAACGAGAAGATCTTGACTATTTTGATACATACTCTCCAGTTACAAGAATTATGTCCATACGGATGNTAGACAACGAGAAGGTCTTGACTATTTCGATACATACTCTCCAGTTACAAGAATTACGTCCATAAGAACGTTGATAGCGTTAGCTGCAGTTTATGGTCTTGAAATTCATCAAATAGATGTTAAGACGGCCTTCTTAAATGGAGAGTTGGAGGAAGAAATCTACATGGAACAACCTGAAGGGTTTGTGGTTCCATGTAAAGAAAAGAAGGTATGTAGACTTGTTAAGTCCCTTTACGGACTAAAACAAGCACCCAAACAATGGCATGCGAAATTTGACCAAACAATGTTGTCAAATGGTTTTAAAATAAATGAGTGTGATAAATGTGTGTACATTAAAAATGCTCCAAATCACATAGTCATTGTTTGCTTATATGTGGATGATATGCTGATAATGAGTAATGACATTGCCAACATAAATGCGACTAAGCGCATGCTAACTGGCAAGTTTGATATGAAAGACTTGGGAGTTGCTGATTTAATTCTAGGAATTAAGATCCATAAGACTTCTCAAGGTCTGGCACTGTCACAATCTCATTATATTAAGACAGTACTTGAAAAATTCAAGTATTTGGGCTTTAAAATTGCAAAGACGTGAATCTTGCATTAGCAAG
>ML326361.1:0-188917 GCA_005239505.1 Nicotiana paniculata | reverse complement strand
GACTAACCCTCATAAGCACTTTAATACACTACCTTCACAAATCAACACATATTCTTCTCAACCCATTCATATTCAACATAGCCCTTTTTCAATTAAGCACTTCTATATTTTTACTAGCACACATTAATAAAAACTTGGAGGTGTGTATCTTTTTTTACATACTTTTTATTATCATTTTTTTTCTTTCTTTCCTACACACACTCCATACATGAAGATTCAATGGCCAGTGACTTTTGAATACAATTTTTGTGCACCAATAGGCCCTTACATGGCTCCACTCAAAAGCTAATCCCTAATATCTCACCTTACTTCTTTTAGCTACTAAGTGTGTTCGGAGAAAAAGGTGCAAAAATCTCAATTTAAGAACAAAATAGGGGTACGGCTTGTAATGTGGGTACCAAAGAAAAGGTCTAAAGGCTCAAAGGGGCTAACAATGGAAAATTTAATTCTTATGTGACAAGCACATCCATGATCAAGAAAGAAAATGCCTACGTCATCTCCTAGACTAGCATAACCTACAATTTTGCTTAGATTAACACACGGGGCAAGTTCTAGACTATACAGGATAGCATAGAAAATCACCACCTCACGCACACATTGCACATGACTCAATCACAACGATTTTATTCAACTCTCAAGTTAAGCAAGCACACAAAATTGAGAGAATTAAGCAATATTACACTATGTAGCATACAAGTCAAACAACTGAGCTAAGGCGTCACAAATTAGGCTATTTATTTTTCTCAGGCATCACATGTCAACCCAAATATAAGGGAAAGCAGAATGTATGTCATAACCTAATATACCAGCACCAAACATGTCATAGGGTATTTCTAAGAGTAACTCAGTTCCTTCCTAACTTCTCCAAAAAAAAATATTTTAAAATACCCGGTTCAAGTTACACCCTTGGAAAAGAACCGGTGCCCAAAGAAAAACCAAGGGATACTACCTAACTATCCTAAGAAAAAAAAATATTTTTAGTGTTTTTAAATCGGACTTTATCCCTCAAGAAAATTGTCCAACAGATCCATTGTTGGAAAAAGTCCAAAATTTTTTCTTTCTAAAAAAAAATTATTTTAAACAATTACACTTTAGAAAGTAGTTTCCCCACCCCACACTTACGTTATGCATAGTCCTCGATGCATGATCACAAAGAAAAAAATTAAAACAAGGGTGATAAATACTCCCTGAAACCCTCTCGGGCATAGCCCGGACACGATTCTCAATCTTTAGAGTCGGAATGACCCCACACTAAAGCTCAAACATGCCCCTCAGCTTCAACTTTTGGGTACTCAGACTTCCCCTACTCTGCAAAATAAAAACAAATACAAAACTGACACAAAAAAAAATTAATGAAAAGATATACAGGCTGGGTTGTCTTCTAACAAGCGCCTTATTTATAGTCGTGGCACGACTCTGCTACTTCACCACTTTTCCTTCCACTTTGAGGATATGAATTGTGTCCCCAATTTTGCATCAATTTTCTGTCATGTTCATGGGGTGGTGGTGTAAAAATGAAGGAACCAAACAATCGCTATCGCATCTTGCACTTCTTGGCCCTTAGGTGAGGGATGTCATTTTGTCTCCTTGGCATCACAAATTTCAGAATATAAACACTTTGTTCCTCATCCATTGACTTCTATGTATGCTTGACTGGATCAATTCCCATGTCACCAACCAAACACAATGTTGAAAAGTGTTTTTGAATGAGGTCCAATACGCTCTAATTCAATAACTGCATTATTTTTGAAATCCTCTATTTTATACTCTTCATCAACCTTGACATCATTAATCATTTGGTCGAATATTTGGATTTCCTCTTTCCGCTCCACAAGCTGGCCAGTATCCACAACTATTGATGGTAGGGCATCAGACACCTCAACCTTTGTATCCAATTGAGCATGCAGGTCATGGATATCTGAGCCAAATTGGTCTATCTCTTGCCTGAGCTCAATTCTTCCTTCTATCAGTTTCTCTGTCATATTTGAAAGACCATCACGAAGAAACTTATGAGATTTTATTAGTTGAGTTTGTTCCTCTAGCCAAGATTAGCTCATTATATCTGTTTCTTCAAAATTATCTTCTGGTGGGAACTCGCTCTCTTCGTCGAGTTGGGGTTCTTCTTGGAAATTGGCAATTAATTCATCCACTTTAGCCTGGAATATTTTGATAGCTAAGTCGTCAAGAGCTTGTTTCTCGACTATCATGTTTTGTTGCTCCGCTACTTGTCTCATCAAGTCCACAATACAAGCCATGCTTTCCATATCCTCCACTTCCTTACTCCTATCAAACTCATTAANTCACAATAAGAATAACCACTATTCGACCAATTATCATTCCAAGATGCCATGTCAAGAAAGATAATAAAGTATTAAATTAAGATATAAATAAAAATGAAAAAAAACTAAGTAGACAAAAGTAAAAATTCAATCTAGTAGAATAGTTAATTTCTAAATCCCTGGCAACGGCGCCAAAAACTTGTTGGTTGATTCCCAAACGCACACGCAAGTATACGTGGTCGACAAGTAATATAGGATTGTAAGTCCAGATATCGTACCCACAGGGACTTGTGATTAACTATCAACTAAACTAAACCCAAACAAATATTTAACAAAAATTAATCTACTAAGCAATATTTTAGAGACAAATTCAGTGGAAGACGATATTCTAGAGTTATGGGTTGGCAAACAATTCCCGTTGAGTTTTCGACCTAAATCGTCAAATCAGGTTTATTGATTGACGAGGTTAATATTGCACGTAGCCTTCTCCCGAAGTACAACTCACCTATTCAAGCCAACCTAACGCCTATATTCCTATGGAATCAGGATTAACAAGAACGCATTTATAATTCCCGTATAATAACCAAGCAAGGCGATTAGGTACATTCCTATCCTAACCGCAAATCCGTTCCCCTGAAGGGTTAAGATCTTGCTCTACTCAATCTTATATGCAATCTAGAATTCCCTCTCCCGAATTCAATCCCAGATTCGTAAATAGTATTCAATTGGTGATCAAGCAATCAAATAATTAAGCGCAAGATTGAATAAATAAACCAATTAAGATAAAACGGTAAGAACAATTCAAGCTTCAAACTACAACGTTCATGTAGCACCCAAAACTATAGAACTAATAAACTATGAAAATTAAAGGAAGAGAAGAGAAGAAAAACTAAGTAGAAGCCTCTTTCAAGCGTGGTGTGTGTTCCTCCACATCAACCCCCCCTTCAATCCCTCTCTAAGTTATGTTTTTGGGTCTATTTATATGTTTGGGATAAACCCTAAATGTGTAGGAGACTTCTATTCCAACCGGGAAAAACTTAAAACCCTCAAAACTCGGAATTGACCGGATAGGAACCTAGGCGTTAGGGGTCAAACGACTGGATAACGCCAGGGAAGGGATGGCTTTAGGGGTCTAACGCCTGGCTAACGCTAGGCTCCCCCTGTCCTTAAGGGCCAAACGCCCCCTTAACACCTGGGCTTGTCTAGCTTTAGGGGCCAAACGCCCGAGTATTGCCCGGGTCACTCCTTTTCGACTCTTGAGCGTATTTTCAACGTTTATGCTCCTATTCAACTCGGCTTCCATTTCCAATTCACCTACACATAAAATAAACCTCATTAGGCACATACGACGTGTATTTTTATCATTAAAGCACATAAAATGCAAGGTATATAATGATTTAAATCATGAATTCTAGCCACGCATCACAAATCATGGACAACTGAAACTTAATGTAAACAATTCAGGAGAAGTAGTAACACTCACAACTGTTGGACAACAACAGCAGGATATAAGGCATCCAGCTATCACTTTAGAGGATAGAAAGTTGCTCGATGCTTTGGTAAGTTCCAAACCTCTACACTCTCTAAATACAACTCAGATAGCTAACAATGGACGTGTGAATAGAACCAGAAATAAAAGACAAGACATACAACAAAAATAAAACAAGGCAGCACTGATTAATAAAGAAGATGGAAATGCTTTGGTGTCTCAAGATTTGTTTCAAGACATGCCAAATCCACTGATATTGGGGACAGAGTTTTATGAATAAGGTGAGGAAGATGCAATGATGCAACAGTGCAGGGAGAGGTAGCAAGGAAAAGTTATTTATCACCATTGCATAGCGGACAAAGCAAGAAGACACACACAAAGAAGAAGAGTTGGGATGGCAGGCTGAATGAGGAAATAAATATTAGGCGACTTCCTATGCGAGTTGCCATGCAAAAACAAGCTGCTCCAACCACATCTACGAGATCCAATCGTCCAAAAAAGAAGTCATGAACTTTGAAGACATTTTGAAGAGATGGGATGAAGATGAAAAGGAATTACAAATTGAAGAAGTTGCAATCTTGGGCAAGAAGGGACAAGACTTTAATTATTACTACATTTTATTATATCACTATATTAGTATACTCATTTGTAATATCATCACAGAGTGTGTTATAAACTCTGTGATGATCACAGAATATTTGGTACTTTCTAGTTCTTACTTCTTACATGCATGCTAGTAGGAGAGGCTTTTTATGCCTCGATAGGATTAGTAAGGTAAGGTTTAGTCCAATTTGTGTTGCCCTTGTCCCATTCCTTTGGAAAGATATCTAAATGGTTATGAGATTGTATGCCCTAATGAGACTTTGCTGGCAGCTACACCATGATCCTCTACATAAGGATGCCATATAAGGCATTGTGAGGCGTAGAGGAGTGATTATATAGCCAAGGCACAAAGGCAACACTATTGGTACTATTGTCCCCCCTATTTGTACTATTCCTATGTTGTTCTTTTCTGCTTTTTATTATTAATAAAACTAGCCCTAGGTTCCTGCCTAGTGATTTTCTACAAAAAATAGGAGTCATGTCTGTTAGGGTTATTTGAAAATTTTTGTATAAAATTTATTTGTGCATAATTTGCCAAATTTGTGTTATAATTATTGACCTTTAAACAGCAAGGTAGGTGCCCGCCCATGTGGCGTTAAATGAAACACGTTAATTCAGGTAGATAATTAAGAATTCTCCATGCATCGCATCTCGTATTGGCGTTACTGTGAACATGAAGTTATTTGACGATTCTGCAATTGGTTATAAGCAACTATTAAGATCATATTGAACCAATAGGGTGTTCCATTTAAATGGTCAGACAAGTGTGAGGCAAGCTTTCAAAAGCTCAAGACAACTCTGACTTCAGCGCCAGTATTGGCGTTACCATCAGGTTCAGGATCTTTCACGGTATATTGTGATGCTTCCCCTATTGGGCTCGGAGCAGTATTGATGCAGGATGGCAGGGTAATAGCATATGTGTCTCAGCAGTTAAAGATTCATGAGAAGAATTATCATGTCCATGACTTAGAGTTGGCAGCCATTGTTCATGCATTGAAAATATGGAGGCACTATCTTTATGGTGTGCCATGTGAGGTTTACACGGATCATTGTAGCCTCCAGTACTTGTTCAAGCAAAAGGATATTAATTTGAGATCGAGGAAATGGTTAGAGTTATTGAAAGATTATGACGTCACTATATTGTATCATCGGGGAAAGGCCAATGTGGTGGCCGATGCATTGAGTAGAAAAGTAGTAAGTATGGGTAGCCTTGCATGTATTCTAGTTAGTGAGAGGCTATTAACTTCAGATATTCAGTCTTTGGCCAATCAGTTCGAGAGGTTGGATATTTTGCCCAGCCATGTTCTAGCTTGTATAGTTGGTCGGTCTTCCTTATTCGAACGAATCAGAGATCGGCAGGATGATGAGCCTCACTTGATGGTCCTTAGGGACACAGTTCGGCACAGTGGTGGTGCCAAGAAGGTTACAGTTGGAGATAGTGGTGTTTTGAGGATGCAGGGTCATATATGTGTGCCTAATATTAATGTTCTTCATGAGATGATTCTTGAAGAAGCTCACAGTTCTAAGTATTCTATTCACCCGGGTGCTGCCAAGATGTACCAGAACCTATGACAGCACTATTGATGGAGAAGGATGAAAAAGGATATTGTTGCTAATGTGGCTCGTTGCTTGAATTGGCAACAGGTGAATTATGAGCATCAAAGACCCGGTGGTTTACTTCGGCATATAGAGATTCCTGAGTTGAAGTGGAAGCATATCACTATCGACTTCGTTGTTGGACTCCCACGGACTCAGAGGACGTTCAACGTCGTTTGGGTTATTGTGGATAGGCTGACTAAATCAACACATTTCATTCTAGTGGAAAGTACTTACACTTCGGAGCGGTTGGCAGAGATATATATTCGAGAGATTGTTCGCCTTCACGGTGTGCCCGTATCTATCATTTTTGATCGAGGTACGCAGTTTACCTTGCACTTTTGGAGGGCAGTTCAGCGAGAGTTGGGTACCCGAGTTGAGTTGAACACAGCATTTCATACTCAGAGGGACGGGTAGCCCGAGCATACTATTCACATTTTAGAAGATATGCTCCGTGCTTGTGTAATTGACTTTGGAGGTTCTTGGGATCAGTTCTTGCCGTTAGTGGAATTTTCCTACAATAATAGTTATTAGTCGAGTATTCATATGGCTCCCTATGAGGCATTATATGGTAGATGGTGTAGATCTCCAGTTGGATAGTTCAAGAGGCCTTAGATAAGCTCAAGATATTCAAGATCGACTTCGTGCAGCTCAGTCTAGGCAAAAGAGTTACGTCGATCGTAAGGTTTGTGATGTGGCATTCATGGATGGAGAGAGAGTATTACTTTGGGTATCACCCATGAAAGGTGTCATGAGATTTGGGAAGAAGCGCAAGTTGATCCCTAGGTATATCGGGCCATTTGAGATTCTAGATTTAGTGGGGGAGGTACCTTATAGACTTGCGTTGCCTCCAGGATTATCCTCAGTTCATTCGGTATTGCATGTATCTATGCTCCGGAAATATCAGGGTGACCCGTCCCACGTGTTAGATTTCAGCTCTCTCCAATTGGACAAAGATTTGACTTATGAGGAAGAGCCGGTAACCATTCTAGACCGGCAGGTTCGTCAGTTGAGATCAAAGAGTTATCCTTCAGTTCAAGTGCAGTGGAGGGGTCAGCCTGTTGAGGCAGCTAGTTGGGAGTCCGAGTCGGACATGCAGAGTAAATATCCCCACTTGTTTGCCAGTTCAGGTAATTTTCTATGTCCGTTCGAGAACGGACGTTTGTTTTAGAGGTGGAGATTGTGATGACCCAAGGGGTCATTTTATGAATTAAGACTCCGTTCTAGGCTTACTTGCCATAAAAGAATGATTTTAATTACCTCAATTTGCGTGCATAGTCCAGGTGTGGAATCGGAAAGCTTTTATGTGAAAATATGGGAAATAGTAATTTCTAGAGGTACAATTTAATTATAGCAGACTTTGGTCAACCTTTTGAGTAAATGGACCCGGATCTGTGTTCCGACGATCCCGGGAGGTCCGCAGTAAAATATGGGACTTGGATGTATGCCCGGAATTGAATTTCGATGTCCTAAGCCTTAGAAATCAATTTTCGAAAGAAATTGTTTTGTTGAATTATTAATGAAATAAAGAAAAGAGTTAATGTTTGAAACCAATGGTATCGGGCCCGTATTTTGGTTTCGGAGCCCTATACAGATTTGTTAAAGTATTTCAATGCTATCTATAAAATTTGGTGAGAATTGAAGTTTATTTGACGTGATTCAGACGTCCGGTGGAGAAATAGTGAACTTTAAGTATCTTGAGAAAAATGATGAGTTTTGAGGTTTAATTCATAGTTTTACCTGTTACTTTCATGATTTGATCGCACGAGCAAGTTTGTATGATATTTTTAGACTTGCGTTCATGTTTGGTTTAGATCCCTGATGGCTCGGGTGAGTTTCGGATAGGCCACGGGATGTTTAAACTCATAAATGACTTGTTGGTATTTTTGGTTAAGGCCCCGAGGGTCTCGGGAGTGATTTCCGATGATTTCGGGAGGTTGGAAGTTGGGAAAAATTACAGCAAAGGGTTGCTGGTCCAGGCCTTCTGGTGTGGCCGCACCTGCGAACAGGGAGCCCTAGGTGTGAAGGCGCAGGTGCGGAAAGCCTTGCGCAGATGCGGAAAAGAGGAACCTGGCTTGGGAGCGTAGGTTTTGAAGTTGGGTCACACCTGCGGGCCCACAGGTGCGTGATGAGGACCGCAGATGCGGAATTTTGGCTTAAGTGAGATTCCGCACCTGCGAGGGATTTTCCGCAGGTGCGATATAGTTGGGCAGAACCTATATAAGGTTGCCTTCGCGAAATTCTCTCATTTCCTTCACCATTGTTTGATGGATTTTTGAGCTTTGAGCAGGGATTTCGAGGGGGAATCAAGTGCATTCAGTGAGTTAAGCTACATGGACTTTGTATCTTGTGTTTATGGAAATTATCCCATTGTTTAATCATGTTTTAGTGGTGAAATTGGAATATTAAGGGCTTGAAACTTGAGCGTTTAAATTGGGGAATTGAGGGGCCATTTGGGGTCCGATTTTGAGGTATTTGGTATGCATGAACTCGTGAGAGCGCAAGGATTCTTGTTTTGTGATTTTTATCGAAATCAGAGTCATGGGCCCGGGGTCAGGTTTGGCCAATTTCGGGATTTATGATGTAAATTGGATATTTTCGAGTGGGCTTTGTCCCTTTAGCATATTTTAATGATATGAATCTGTTTTGAATAGATTCGGAGTGCGTTGAGGCCGAGTCGAGAAGAAAAGGTATCACAGAGTAGTTTTCTTCCGGTTTGAGGTAAGTAACGAACGTAAATCTTGACCCGAGGGTATGAAGCCTCGGTATTTCATATTGTTTTGATAAATGAGGTGACGCACATGCTGGGTGACGGGCGTGTGGGCGTGCACCGGCAGTGATTGTGACTTGGTCCATCCCATAGCGACTATTAAGCCGTGTAATTGATTTGAAATTACGTGATACTCCGTATTCTAGAGATTTACACTATTTAGGGTTGTATGCCATGTTTGGGGCCTAGTGCCGACCTGTTTGGACCCTACGGGGTATTTTACTACTATTTCTCACACTGTTTTTTATAGAAAATATGATCTCAGCCATGATTTATACTTTTTCATTTTTATTTTTGTTTATCACCCTGTTTTCAAACATATGAGAAATGTTTTGGGCCAAGTCCCTCTGATTGTGGTGAGATGCTCGAGTGGCTTGTAAGGGTGATGACTGAGCAAGGCCGAGAGCCGGATTTGTGAGGATTGATCGGGTTGCACGCCGAAATATTATATATATATATATATATATATATATACATATATATTGGTTCGGGCTGCACGCTACAGCGTTATATATATTGGGTCGGGCTGCACGCCGCAGCGTTATATATATTGGATCGGGCTGCACGCCGCAGCGATATAGCGCTTGGGCTGGAGGAGACCCTCCGGAGTCTGTACACCCCCAGTGAGCGCAGTCGACTATTTATGGATCGGGCTATACGCCGCAGCGTTATATATATGGATCGGGCTGCACGCCGCAACGGTTACTATATTGCATCTATTGAGCGTCAGTGATGAGTGTGAGTGCTGATTGACGAGAGATGAGTCCCGAGTGACTGAGAGGCTTGCCCGAGAGGCTTTATATTGTGAGTGACACTGTGCCCAAGGGGCTTATTTGCTATGAAACTATTGTTTTCACTCTTCCTTAAATTTTTGCCTCTAAACGATAAATGTTGAACCAGTGTTTTATATGAAATTTGGAAAGGGAAAACTGGAGTTTTTACGAGACTTCCGGGACGTAGATCCCTGACTTGATTTATTGTTTTCCACTGATGTTTGTTATTTGAATTTTCATAATTATAAAAGCTCGTCACTGCACTCATGTCCTTATTTATATTTGTTACTTATTGAGTTGGTATACTCACGTTACTCCATACAACTTGTGTTCAGATCCAGGTGCCCAAATCGAGTAAGACTCGGTTGTTCATCAGAGGAGCAGTTGTCAGAGATTGTGAGGTAGCTGCACTATGTTCTGATCACGCCCAACTCTAGTCCTAAAAAGGATAAGTAATCACTGAAATTATAATCCGGTTTAAAAGTCCGGAGTCGAATCCCACAGAGAACTAAGGTTTCGCTATAACTGTTCAGTGTCACTAAGAAGACAAGCTCGAACAATTGCTAAGTTATAAATATTAAGATTCTTATATCTAACTAATTGACTAACAAACTAAAGTAGTAAATTAACAGTTAATGATACTTAGGGTTGGAGACCCTAATTAAGAAGGTCTAGAGTTATGATTTCCCCAATTGTCGGACTCCTTCCCGCTATGTTACCTACAATTTTTTCTATGTATTCTCCACTGATCGTGAGCACTTTAAGTGTCGTAATTATATCTCAAGCAACTATAACAATTTACTAGACATATTCTCTCAAACTACGCTAGTTGGATTTATCTAACAACTCATTATGACCACGTCAAGGCTTTGTTATTTCTAAACCTACCTTTAAACCCGATGTATTGATTTCTCACATACGTTAGGAGTGACGTTGTTCAACAACCACCTAAATATGTATCCTTTCTCAAGAAACACATAATAATGGGCACAGTCAATTGATGGCCATTCAATCAACAACAATAAACACGTAGTTGAACAAGTAGAGAAATCCAACGGCTCAATTCATAAAAACATAACAAGAATTTATCCTACAATAGGTTCCATCAAAACCCAAGATTAGGAGTTTAGCTCCTCATACTCATAGTAATCAAATCCAAAGTAAATTGCATAATTAAATTATAGAGTAGGGAATAAGGGATGTAAAAATCAATGTTTTGAGCTTCCGAGTAGTGTTCCACAATCTCCTCTTGTCTCCAATGGCAAAAGTCTGTCAAAGTTGTGTTTTTTGGTCTATTTATATGTTTGGAATAAGACCTAAACGTGTAAGTCACTCCTAGTTACGCCGGAAAAGTGTTTAATACTTGGAAAAGCATATCTGGACCCTGGCTTTAGGCTGGCCTCGCCAGGCTAAAGCCTGGATTGGCCTGGCATTTTCCTGGCTTCTCCTTTTCACCATTTTCTACTTCGAATTTTGAAAAACGTAAAACAGTAAAGTTGTAGCCATTTGAGTTATCTTTCCAACCGTATATTATGGATCCCAAATGGAGTTCTCAATGAAATATTATGTGCATTTTACTATACAGTGCATAATATACCAGCTCGATTCTTCTTTAGTTCTTAACTATCAAATTCTGATCCCCGAACACGATCCCGACTTAATTCCTTGGGCTTTTACTGAGACTGTAAAGCTCCAAATCACTTGAATTCATTCCATAACATCTACATAGCTCGGAATCACTCCTACAAGGCATAAAACACACAATTAGTGCAAAACACTAGCGATTAAAGCTCAAACTCAATTAAAGTACAGTAAATTAGAGTGTAATAAGCGAATAAAATACGTAATTATAGCCTATAATCATGTTCGCAGCCCCACGCTTTTCCCTCTCATTTTGTTGCTATTTATATTTTTCCTAGACTTGATGTATTAAGGAAACAGTGTCAGATTATGTGTTCTATTTAGTTGGTCATGACTGTTGACTCCGGGTTTGGGAATTTTGGTTCAGATATTTCCTTTGTTTATCCACAGATTTTGAAATACTAAACGTACAAGATTTTTGGTATATTTCGTTTTTGTTTTGAATGGAAAGTTCTTTGTATTATGCCCAGTAAATTGGCTAGCCAAGTACCACGATAGGCGCCATCACGGCCAGTAAAGGATTCGGGGTCGTGACAACGACATTTCGCTAAGGGTCTTCGTCCTTTTAGTACAGTATAGACAGAATTAACATCGTGTGCTTTCTCAGACGGATAAATGGATAGAGGGTATTTATAAACCATTTAGTAACTAATAGGGGTAGTTTAGGCCCTTTTTGGGTATTTGTTAAAATCGGGAGAAATTAAAAAATAGCCATATTTACAAGTGGTCATTCAAAAATAGCCACACTTTCAAAAGTAATCGAAATTTAGCCACTTTTCATGTAAAGATAAATCTGAATGAAAATACTGTTCAAAATTCAAAAATACTCTATTATACTGGAGTTCCAACATAAGTATACTAGAACTCCAGCATAATATACTAGAGTTCCAGCAAAGTATACCAGTCCAGTATAATATGTTGGAAGTTTATACACAGGTGCTCGAATCTCCAGTATATTATGCTGGAACTTTCCGCGTGTTGGAGTTCCAGCATAATATGCTAGAAGTTCATACACATGTGCATCGAACTCCAATATATTATGCTGGACCGGTCTCTGTTGCAGCAAAATAGTGACTATTTTTCAATGACTTGGCAAACGCTAGCTATTTTTAAATGACTAGTCTGAAAATTGGCTAGCCCGTGCTATTTTTACATGAAATCCCCCTAATTATTACTCCCTCCGGTCCACAATAAGTAATCAATTTGCTTTTCATTTTGGTCAAAAATAAGTGTCCATTTATATAATCAAGAAAAAATTTAATTTATTTTTCCAAAATAACCCTTATGTATGTATACCTAAAAAGCCTTTTACTCCTCACATTAACTATGGTGCAACATTTAATTAACGGTAGTTTAGTCACACTAACTATTTTTGTCTAGAATTTTGTATTTCCTTAATGGGTATGCCAAAAAAAATTGGTCACTTATTGTGGACCGAACTCTGGGGGAGGAGGCTTTTTTGTTGGGTTAAACTAATTACTAGGCTTTTTGTTGGGTTAAACAACAAGGGAAGCTAATTAGCCAAATTCTATTGACTCAGGTCAGAGCCTCCCGTCAATTTCCCCAAATCTTCCCTATTTGTTTTCTCTTTTTTAAATCAAATTCCACCATGAACCAATCACAAAAAATGGAACCAAAATAATCAAGGAGAGAAGAATTTCCATTGCGCTTTCATTGTTCTAATAACTGGTGGAAGAGTCTTCGTACTTCTTAGAAGGTATGGCTTATCTTTTGTTGAACAAATTACTCTTTTTTTTTCTCAAAAAATAGCCAGATTTACAAGCGGTCATTCAAAAATAGCCACAGTTTCAAAAGTAACCAAAATTTAGCCACTTTTTATGTAAAGATAATTTTGAACAAAAATATTGTTCAAAATCCGAAAAATACTCCAGCATATTATATTGGAGTTCCAGCATATTATAATGAAGTTCCAGCATAAGTATACTGGAACTCCAGCTTACTATACTGGAGTTCCAGTATAATATACCTGTCCAGCATAATATGCTGGAAGTTCATACACAGGTGCTCCAATCTCTAGTATATTATGCTGGAACTTTCTAAGTGTTGGAGTTCCAACATAATATGCTGGAGGTTCATACACAGGTGTATTGATCTCCAGTACATTGTGCTGGAACTTTCCATGGTGTAGCAAAATAGTAGTTATTTTTCAATGACATTGCAAACTCTGGCTATTTTTGATTGTCCAGTCCAAAAACTGGCTAGCCCGTGCTATTTTTACCTATTATATGGTATAGAAATCTGATTTTGGGTCAATCTCTCATTGTTTTCCAAACGGCACTACACTTATATCTAGCTTCTATTTTTGTTCAACTTCAAAGTTCAAAAGTGGAAATTTGTTTGCACCTCCCCAAATTTCACTATCAATCTAAATACTGCATAGCCCACACCAATATTGACTATTGACGAGCCCCTCGAGCTCAATATCTAGATATATGTGCCATCGGTATTCTCTAAGTATTTTGTGGGCAACGCCCACCACTAAGATTAATTGGTTTCTCCTTTGTTTCTATTTCCAACGGACATGGAACACAAGTCCGCTCCACACCTGTCGCGATCCAAAATTCACTAATCGTGATAGCAACTAATCCAACACGCTAGGTAAATCAATTAATAACTATCCAATTTCAATAATATTTCATAAGACAATTAAGTAAAAGAAATTATCTGAATCTTACACATTTCCCAAGGACTGGTGGTAAAAATCATGAGCGTATAAGATTGAGTATTTACAAAAGCTAAATGAAATAAAGAACATCATATGTTGGAAATATACATGTACAGATCTAAATATTATAAGGTTACAATGAACAAGAGGCAGCTACCACCGGAACGCAGGTACGTCTTTAATTCCAGCTCCCGTTGATTACTGCAACAACAACAGTCAACATCTGCATGCAAGGTGCAAAAGTGTAGTATGAGTACAACCGACCCCATGTACTCAATAAGTAACAAACATAACCTTAGGTTGAAAGTAGTGACGATACAAGATAGAAGTAAAATCATAAATGTCACCAAAACCGGGTAGCAGAAGGAAATACATCTTTATGCATATCTCAAGTACGCATGTCAAATGCAATGAATTTGAATGGTGAACTCATAAACTCAACCTCTCAGGATACTTAATCTCACTGTCTCGCATTCTCTCTCACCATGCTCAATACCCAGCACACTCAATCACTCAGCATTGTGCAATACCTGCTGCGACGTGCAACCCGATCCACATATAACCAAAAGGCCCGTTGTGGCGTGCAACCCGATCCACATATATATACAGCCATAATGCTCGTTGCGGCGTGCAACCCGATCGATATATATATAGCCAAAGGGTCGTTGCGGCGTGCAACCTGATCCATATATATATATATAATCGACTGCGCTCACTAGGATTGTGTGCAGAATTCAGAGGGGCTCCTTCAGCCCAAGTGCTATCATAAATCAATAAAACCCGTTGTGCCGTGTATCCCAATCCAATAAATATCACTCATAATCAGGCCCTTGGCCTCACTCAGTCATCAATCTCTCTAGTCTCTCTCTCACGGGCTCACAATGTCGTGAAACTAGCCCGAAAATGATGATATGATGTATCAAACAACAGATACTGAGATATGAGATGTATATGAATGCATATGACAGAGTATGTAATGTGATGAAAACACACAACTCAACAACGGAAATGATCTCAGTGGGTCCCAACAAGATAAGCATGTAGCCTTGACATGGTTTCTAACATGGGTCACAACTCAATAGCTCAAGTACGTTGAAATTTCATGGTTACAGATAAGATCAGATAACTACACAGTACCACAGGAATAACGAAGTGACAATTCACATGGTGCACGCCCACACGTCCGTCATCTAGCATGTGCGTCAACACAACACCAATCAAATAGCACGTAATTCGGAGTTTCATACCCTGAGCAATAAGTTTAGAAGTGTTACATACCTCGAAGAAGCCAAATTCTAATACCGAGCAAGCCAAGCGATACTCCAAAAATATCATCTTGTGCGTACCGACCTCCGAACGGCTTAACACTAGCCAAAAGCAACTCAAATACATCAAATAATGCCAAAGGAAACAAACGCAATCGATAAAGGTCGAATCTTCAATTAAAAGCCCAAAGTCGGCCAAAAATTCTAACCCGAGCCCGCACCTCGGAGCCCGACAGAAGTCACAAAATCCGGTAACACTTTCAATTACGAGTCCAACCATACCAGTTTCACTCAATTGCGACTCCAAATCAATGTTCAAAACTCAAAAAATCATATTATGAAACTTTAGGCTAAAATCCCCAATTTCTCTTTAAAATTCATCAACCAATGCCAAAAATGAAGATAGATTCGTGAAATAATATCAAAACCAAGTGTAATACACTTACCCCAATATTTGTGATGAAAATTTCTCCAAAAATCGCCTAAGTACGAGTCCCATATCTCAAAATATGATAAAAGAACAAAAACCTCGATTTTATAGATTCTGCCCAGCAGATTCCGCATTGCGGAAAAGTGTCCGCATTTGCAACCCTCGCTTTTGCGGGAAAAAGACTCGCATTTGCGAGACAGGCCGGTTCTAAGATTACTATTGTCGTATTTGCGGTCGCGCTTTTGCGCCTGAAGGACCGCTTCTGCGAAGCCTCCCAGCCAGCTCTAACCTCACTTCTGCGACTGCAGTACCTCTTATGTGACCATTGCACCTGCGCAAATTCATCTGCAGGTGCGCAACACCAGCACCAATAGCTACAAACAACCAAATGTGAATGAGAAATGGTGTGAACCTCGTCCGAAACTCACTCGAGCCACTCGGGACCCTGTCGAAATATACCAACATGTCCCATAATATTACACGGACCTACTCGAGACCTCAAATCATACCTAACAACATCAAAACGACAAATCGCACCTCAATTCGAACTTGAAGAACTTTGAACTTTTCAACTTCCAAAACTCGTGCCAAAACATACCAAATCGATTCGGAATTAACCCAAATTTTGCACATAAGTCCCAAATGACATAAAAAATCTATTCCAATTCCCGGAACCACATTCCGGACCCGATATCCACAAAGTCAACTCTCGGTCAAACTTATGAACTTTCCAAAGCTTCAAATTTCCAATTTTCGCCAATTTGTGTCGAAACCTTCAAGAAACATCCAAATGCAAATCCGTGCATATTCTCATGTCCCAAATTACCATCCGGATCTATCAGAACCATTGAAACTTCGTTCCGGGGTCAAATTCACAGTAAGTCAAACTTGGTCAACTCTTCCAATTTAAAGTTTCCTAGTTGCGAATTGTTCTTCTAAATCAATTCCGAAAAACCTGAAAATCAAAACCAACAATTCACACAAGTCATAATATATCATACACATCTACTCATGCCCTCAAACTACCAAGCAAAGTCCAAATGCTCAAAACTATCAATCAAGTCGTTACAACACCATCACTCCGCCATCTCCAAACTTGTCTGAAACATTGGCTCTTATTCCAGTTTGTTGGGCTAAACAAGCCTAATTATTAACTTAACATCTTATCATCTGTCCACTTTTTGCTAAACCCCTGGGGCTTTCCAAAAAAAACTTATACAATTGATAGTATTTTATTTGATTACTAATGTGGAGCTTTGTTCGAACCCTAACACAATTGATTGAGGTGTAATTGTTGTTGTATAGAATATGTGAATGTATGGGAAAATGTTATGTGGTGTTCCCCGGTTTAAGCTTGGATAGTTGGATTAATCAATTAGGTTCTATAATATTGAAATCTTAGGAGATTTTACTAGATTTCCATTGCAAATCTTCTATCTGCAGACTGCAGTACCGTGAGGAGGAGCTGAAATAATGTAAATTTCCTTGATTAGATATTTAGAACTAAGTATGAATAATTGCATATTTTCCACGAGTCTTCTTTTGGTGCTAGAAGTGGAGGCATAAGTAACTTCTTTAGTTCTATGTGAAGATCAAAATAGTAAGTTGAGGAGTAATGAAGACAAAGTAAATATATGTTAATATTCCTGGCCTTGTTTGTGTTGGGAAAAATAATATTTCCGCCCAAAAATAATATACACGACTAATAATAATAACACAAGAGAGTAACAACGATACACAATCCTTTAACAGTGTAAAATACAATACCCGAGCGGAGCAATATTATCATTATAATATTACAACTTAGTAGCGCCAAAAGACTACTACAACTTCAAAAGAAATAACACTCTATATTTTAAACACCGCACTATAATATTACTCTTACTCACTATTTATCTCATAGACTACAGTTTGTGGATTACTCTCTCTAACTCTCTATTGCTTCTCTCGATTTGGTGTGCTTGAAATGAGGCAGCATCGTCCCTATTTATAGTTGAATTAATGCTCTCCAAAACCAATCAAAATTGGTTATGTTGCCTAGTTTTCAATTTGCAATCTTGCAAATTGGTCAACAACTTTTTCCACCACCCAAGTTACTTCTTGTAACTTGTTGTAACAAAATTGTGAGTTTATGTATTTTCTTTAGCTTTTTTTTTCTTTCTCTTTTATTTAGTGAGGCTGGCCCCACAAATCTCTCCCTTAATTTTGATTTTTCTTCTCCAAGTATTGATCTGAATCTCTGAAAATCTTCAAATTTGAGAGGCTTGATCACGAGACTTCACATATTTGAGCTCGACTTCCTTCTTGGCAATGCATTCTCTAATAAAGTGATACCTTGTGTCTATATGCTTGCTTTGATCATGATATACTTGATTCTTCGCGAGTGCCTGTGCGGATTTGTTGTCAATACAAATCTCCGTTGCTTCAATGTTTGGTAAATTGAGCTCCTTCAATAATCTTCTCAGCCAAATAGCATGACATGTACAAGATGTTGTTGCTATATTTTCAGCTTCACAAGTCGAGAGAATAACAATTGATTGTTTCTTGAACTCCAAAAAATAACAGAAGTACCCAAGAAAAATACAAAACCAGTTGTGCTTTTTCTATCATCAATGTTTCCCGCATAATCACTATCACAATATCCCATAAGGTTGAAATCATTAGAAGAAAAATAAAATAACCCAAAGTCAATCGTACCTTTTAGGTAATTAAGAATTCTTCTAGTGACTTTCAAATGAGTGGAGGTATGAGCTTCCATGAACCGGCTTACTACTCCAACTGCAAAGTGTATATCTAGTCTGGTACAAGTCAAGTACCTCAAACTTCCCATAAGACTTTTGAAAAATGTGGGATCCACTTTTGTCTCCTTCATCAAACTTGGACAATTTTGTCCCACTCTCCATCAGTGTGTTCACGGGGTTGCAATCGAACATGTTGAACTTCTTCAATATATATTTTGTATAGTTTTCTTAAGAGATAAAAATCCCATCCTCCATCTGTTTCACTTCTAGGCCCAGATAGTATGACATGAGCCTTACGTTTGTCATCTCGAACTCACGGGACATATCTTTCTTAAAAGCTTTAAACAAAACTTGGGTTATTACCCGTGAAAATAAGATCATCAACATAAAGAAAAACAAGTAAGATATCTCCATTAGTATGAAATTTAAGGTAAAGAGAATATTCATGGACACAACGAGTAAACCCATTGACTTGAAAATACTTGTCGATGAAACTTTTCCATGCCCGTAGGGCTTGCTTCAACCCATATAAAGCTTTGTTCAGTTTCAACACTGTATCTTCATGGTTTATGACCATGAAGCCCAATGGTTGTTCAACATAGACTTCTTCTTCAAGATAGCCATTCAAGAAGGCTAACTTGATATCTAGTTGATGGATCTTCCACTTCATTTGCGCCGCCAAAGAAATCAGCAAACAAATCGTCTCCATGCGGGCAACAGGTGCATAGACTTCTTCATAGTCAATGCCTTGCCTTTGTTTGTAGCCTTTAGACACAAGTCGTGCCTTGTATTTCTCCACATCTCCATCAACATTCTTCTTTGTCTTGTATACCCATTTCACTCCAATTGCTCGATGACCCTTGAGAAGAGTTGTTAATTTCCAAGTGTTGTTGTTCTCTATTGACTTGATCTCCTCCTCCATGTCTTGTCTCCACCTCTTGTCTGTAAAAACTTCATAAAAGTTCATTGGTTCACTATCAACAAAGAGACAATATAAAAAATCAAAATGAGTAACTTTTTCTGTATCCTCATAGAGTTCTTGAATACTCTTTTTCCCTTACGGTTGTTCATTTGAACTTTCTTGAGAAGAGGGAGATACAACATTTTTTGGAGATGGAGGTGGATTTTTGTCGTGTACAGGTTCCACGGTCTCTGGTTCTTCTTCATCACCAAAGTATGGAAGAAAGTCATAAGAATTTTCTTCTTGAGCTTCCCAATTCCATGTCAATTCTTCATCAAATTCAACATCACGACTCACCACCACCTTTCCGCTACTTGGGTCGTATATCTTGTAGCCTTTTGAACTCGTATCATATCCAACAAATGCATGCTTGACACTTCGATCGTCAAGATTCGCTCTCCCTTGATGTGGAACATGAGCATAGGCTATGCTCCCAAATATTCTCAAATGCTTGACACTTGGCTTTCTTTCACTCCATGCTTCTTGTGGGGTTTGGTCTCTAACATTTATTGTTGGAGATCTGTTGTTCAAATAAACTGCACAAGAAACAGCTTCGGCCCAAAATTCCTTGGGCATACTTTTAGCTTTCAACATTCATCTAGCCATATTAAGAATCGTTCGATTCTTTCTCTCTGCAACTCCATTTTATTGGGGTGAACAAGAAACCGTTAGAGGGTTAAGAATTCCATGAGATTGAGAAAAGTCATTAAATTCGTTTGAAGTGAATTCGCCTACTCTATCAGACCTTAAACCTTTTATTTCCTAGCCATTTTCTTTTTCTACAAGTACTTCGAAGTTTTTAAAAGCAGCAGAAGTTTTAGATTTTTGGTTCAAGAAATAAACCAAAGTCTTTCTACTAAAGTCATCAATGAAGAGTAGAAAGTATTTACTTTTACCAAGGGAAGATGGATTGATTGTCCCACACACATCAGTGTGAACAAGCTAGAGCGGTTTTGTTGATCTTGACATGGCCTCCTTTGGAAAACTCCTCCTTGCATGTTTTCCAAGAAGACAATCTTCACACATTTGATTGGGATGGTTGATTGATTGTATCCTGTGCACCATGAGCGCTTCAAAATTCAAGTGCCCAAATCGCATGTGCCAACACCATGATTCATCTTGCACATTAGCCTTCAAACTCTTCGCATCAATTGTCTTAAGATTTAGAGAAAATAATCTATTCTTTTCCATGTGCACTTTAGCAATTAGAATTCCACTTGAATATCCAAGCAAAAGATGCATATTTTTCATGTGGATGTCATATTCCTTTTCAAGAAGTTGGCCCAAACTCAAAATATTACTTTTTAATTTTGGGACATAATAAACATCTTGAAATAACTTGTGGTCACCATTTTTACAGGAGATCAAAATAGTACTATCCCTTCGATTTGAATCTTTGAGGTATCTCCAAAGGACACATTACCTCTCACTGTTTTATTGATCTCCACAAACTTCTCTTTGCCTCCACACATATGATTGCTTGGTCCATTATCCAAATACCATGAGTTGCAATCATCCATGTTTTCTTCCTTGCGTGCCATCAACAACGTTGACTCAACTTCTTCTTTCTTCTCGTCAACAAGTTAGCTTTTCCTCAACATTTCTATGACATTCCCAAGAGTAATGGCAAAATTTATGACAATTATAACACTCAATTTTGGTTTTTTCATACCTTTGTCCATTATTTTCTTGGTAGTAGCCACGTCCTCTTCCTCCTCTGTGTCCACGCCCACGACCTCTGCATGTCTGGTGGATTTTAACTTCATTGTTGAAGTTGTTACCGTTACTTCTTCCTCTTCTATGAACACCTCGACCTCGTCCTCGTCCGTTCCCTCGATAGCTTTTTTCACCTCCATAATCCTTAAAGGATGCCTGAGTTTTAAGAAGTTGCTCCAATGGCACTTCTTGTCTCCTCTTGACCTTTTCTTCATGGGCCTGTAAAGAACCATCCATTGCTCCACCATCATAGAGTCTAAGTCATTAGACTCCTCAATAGCACACACCGGAAAATCAAATCATTAGACTCTTCATCTTCTACTGTGACACTGTCATCTCACCCTAACGCAGCTGCTCGAACTGCCTGCGCAACTCCTCTCTGCGGTACTGTGGAATATACTTCTCTAAGAAGAGAGTGGAAAACTGGTGCCAAGAAAGGGGCACTGCACCAACGGGCCTATGCCTCTCATAAGCCTCCCACCAAGCAAATGCAACTCCTGAGAACTGGAAGGTCGTAAATGAGACCCCACTGGTCTCCAATATCCCTACCATGCGAAGCATCCTCTAACACTTTTCTAAGAACCCCTGGGCATCCTCGCCCTCAGCACCACTGAAAGTCGGAGGCTGAAGCCTCTCAAAACTCACCAACCTGTGATGCTCTTCGTTAGCCATAGCTGGAACCACAAATCCTGGGCCGGTGCAACCCACTGAACTGGAACTGCCTCCGGGTCCTGAACCCCATGAATAACCTGCTCAGGTGTACGGGCAACTGGAGTCTGAGAGCCTCCCCCGACCTGAGAAGTAGCGGCTGAAGTAGGGATAGTGACTGACTGAGCAAGACTGGTGCATGCAGTCAGAATCTAGGCCAAGGTCTCCTGAAGACCTGGGATCATAATACGCACTGCCAGTGCCTGAGCTAGTCCCGCTAGAACATTTGCGGCGGGGACCTGATCCTGAACAGCAGGTGGATCCACGGGTACTGCCGCACGGGATGCACCCCTACCCTTACCATGGCCTCGAGCGGGGCCTCGACCTCTCGCTGGTCTAGCTAGTGTCTGGTCACCCTGATCGGTAGAGCGTTTCCTCACCATCTGTGAGAGAATGGGACAACAGAAGTTTAGTTTCTAGAATCAATAGATTCGCACGACAGAATTCAAGAACGTGACATTTTTCCTAAGGGTTGTGTAGCCTCTCGAAGATAAGTACAGATGTCTCCGTAGCGATCCGCAAGACTCTACTAAAATTGCTCATGACTAGTGAGTCCTATGTAACCTAGGCTCTAATACCAACTTTTCACGACCCCAAATCTACATTGGTCGCGATGGCGCCTATCGTGGTACTATGCTAGCCAATTTACTGAACATAATACAAGGAATATTTCATTTAAATAAATAACGCGTTTTATCAAAAATCTTCCACGTTTAGTATTTCGCAATTTCGAATAATCAAGGAAAAAACATCTATATAATAACATCCCCAAAACCCGGAGTCAGCAGTCATGAGCATCTAATGGAACACAGAATCTGACACGGTATTTCCTTAATACAACAAGTCTAGAAAAAAAGAAATGTAAATAGCGACAAAATGAGAAGGAGAAGGGTGGGGCTGCGAATTCCGTGCAGCTACCTCACAGTCTCCGACAAGCTCCAAAGAGAATAATCAAATCTCACTCGATCCGGGCACCTGGATCTGCACACAAGGTGCAGGGGGTAACGTGAGTACACCAACTCAGTAAGTAACAAATATAAATAAGGACTTGAGTGCAGTGACGAGCTTTTATAATCATGAAAATTCATAAAATAAATATTAGTCGAAAACAATAAATTAACGAGGGGATCTAAGTCCCGAAAGTTTCATAAAACTCCAGTTTTCCCTTTCCAAATTTCATATAAAACATTTGTTCCATAAATAGTCGACTGCGCTCACTGGGGGTGTATAGACTCCGGAGGGGCTCCTTCAACCCAAGCGCTATATCGCTGCGGTGTGCAGCCCGATCCATAAATAGTCGACTGCGCTCACTGGGGGTGTACAGACTCCGGAGGGGCTCCTTCAGCCCAAGCGCTATATCGTTGCGGCGTGCAGCCCGATCCAATATAAATACCGCTGTGACATGTAGCCGATCCAATATAAATATTGCTGCGGCATTGTTGATACCAAATTTTTCCTCAAAATTATTTTAAACTTGCCTATATACCTCAGAAATAAGTTTTATAACAATTGCTATTTTTCTATAATTTTTCCCACATTTTTATTAATTTACCTAGTGGTTTGTCTCAAATAATTGATAATAAATTGTATTACAAATAATTTCAAAACATTTCATGATTTAATATATCATTTTTGGTTTTATTAAGACCAAATTTATTTCACAAACTAGCCGAATTGGCACCATTTGACTATAATTGCAATAACTTTTCAATTATAACCTAATTACTTATTTCTATGTTAATTTTTCTCAAAAATTAGTCATTTATATTTTGAATACTAATAAATCATTTTAGCTTAATCTATTAAGCAACAATTTCATTTTTTATAATTATTAGCCATTTTTATAAAATATTTATCTACTTCTAATAGGGTATTTAACTTATAGCCATTTTTTATTTCCAATTTCAGTCTTATTTACCCAAACTCACAGCCCAACCAAATTGGCCCAACAACCCAAGGCCCAAACCCCAAACATCCGACCCAACCCCCATACTTGATCTGAATCGTTGATCATACGAGATCAACGGTCCAGATTCAAGTTACCATAATTAATTCGACCAAACCCCCCAATCGACCCCTCATTTCCCAAGCCCCATCTCTCTCCATCCCTCTCTGTTACTCTCTAGCTCTCTCTAGAAGCTTCCTTGGCTTCTCTCCTCCGATGGGTTCTGTTCACCTTCTCCGGCCGGTTATCTCGCCGCAAGCTATGGTTCTTCACCACCTCTTGGTTACCTACCCACTTTGCACCAGTCCAGTGATGCTCTGGGGCTCTCAGGTGAACTTGTAGAGGTCCAACTTATCTCCCATGGTCCCATGCCACTTTCCGGCTTCCCCAGCCGTTTCAGTAAGGATTACAACTTGTTCCGGCTTAGGCCGGTGCCGTCTTTGAGGTTCTTCGAAACCCTAACCCTATGTCTTTCGATTTATTCTAGATCTACTTTAGATCTATAGTATTACGAAGCTTTTTTCTATGTTTTTCTCTGAAAACTTTCATATCTAAATGATCTTTCAATTTTAAAACTAGGGTTCCACAAACCCCTTTTAAAAAATTTCTTTTACTTCTGCTATAATTTTCTCTTTTAATACGTTTGATTCAAAGCTTCTTACTGAAAACCCCCAAATTGTTTTAGGGTTTTAGTTCGTCCTGTTTGCTATGTTTGGCCAATCTGTAAAAGCATGGAGTATGTGCTTTATGCTTCTTACTCTAATTCGTGGTTGGAGTTTCTGAATCTCAACTATTCCTCTCGCTTAGGGTTTCTCTGAACTCTGGTGCTGATTATTGTTCAATAGGCCTGATTGGTTATCTAATGGTTGTTTATTTGATACCGTCTACTGACTTTGTGTATCTCTTTGCTTAGTTGTGATATTTTCCTCGAACCAAAGATTTTGTATGTTCTGTACTAATTTTTTGAACTGTTTCTTTGATTGTGTGACACTTTCCTTAATTATGTGTTATGAACCTGGTCTTTATTACATACTCCATGCTTTTACTACCCCTGTTATAGTAAAATCACTCTAATTGATTCCTTCCCCTGATTTAACTCTGATTGGCTCGTTTGAACTTGACTCCCTAATTAAAGGGAGTCCAGGCCTTTAATTGATACTAATTGATATTAATTTCCATAATTAGGTTAGACTAGTTACTCCTCACCTCATTTTCTTTACTCTTTTTCAGACAGCATTCATATTGCTCTGAACTCTCACTTGCTTTGCTGCATATTCCCTCTTGTTCCTTTGGTTACTCAGTCGGCTGAAAGCCAAGGCTGATTAACTCATTGCTGCTCTATTGCTCTGCATACCCCTGTCCTACTACTCTACTTCTCTACACCTTGCAGTTCTATTCTTACTCTTACCTGGTATGTTTCTAGTTTAAGTTTATAGCATCCAACTCAATGTGTTTCTGTTTGAACTAAGGTTCATGTTCTTCCTCTTATGCCTCTACTTATGGTTCTGCTGCTCGCCTTGCAGCTAGTGTATTTGCCTTGCCCATGTGACCTATATTTCCTTCTATGTTTAGCATGTCTACTTGTCTATGTGATTCCCCTTTCCCTTTAGTCTAACATGTCTATTGCTTTTCCTTATATGTTTCCATGATGAATCTTCCTGACTCCTAACACCATGAGCATGTACCCCCTAATACTTAGTTATTATGTAAATCCTAATCCTGGACCTAATATGTGACTCTGTTTGACACCCCCTCAATCTAATGTTGTTAGATTCCTGGCATGAACATTCTGTAATAACTAGGCTGTGATTGTTTAAACCCTATAGCACTAGCCTGAGGACTATTTGTGTGCAAGACTGCTTCTACTATGTGACTTATTTGTCCCGCAATTCCCTATTCCTATTTGTGTTTGCTTCCTAAACCATGTATGTTCTGAGTTGCTGATTATCCTGATTCTTTCTTCTTCAAACCAGTTTTCATAAACAAACTCTCATGTTGTTCTCTTAAGCTATTTTCCAAACAGTTATTTCAAAAGCTACTTTTCGAACTCAACTCTTTTTAAACTATAGGCACATCTCACTACTCTTAGTTCTAAGTTCAGCCCCCTTCGTGTGAGCACTGCCTTAGGGACCATTTGAGTACCCATTGAACTCTGACGCAAAAAGTTGGCATTCCACACTACACTTACTCATTTCTGGCTAGGGTACTTGAGTGTGAGCACTGCCCGGAATCCTCTGAGATCCTTAGGAACTCTGACGCACCTGGGTTATAAAGGGTCATGACATATGGCATGTTTGGATCTGGATACTTGGGCCTATTGTTAGGCCCCTTATAGTAACTTCTTAATTTTCTTATTTATTTTTGTCTAATTTATGCAATGCCGGCCTGTAATAAGTAATTGTAAAAAAAGCGGTTATGGGCTGGATAGTGAAATGGGTGGGGTTATGCATGTTTAGTATAATTATGGGTAGAAACCATGCTATAGGATTTATTTTATATATGTGCAATAGTCACCATGCTTAGGAATGCCTTCCATGCATGCATTAGAGAACATGTTTTAGGCATGTTCTGCCCTACCCATGGCCACTTAGAGAATCATGTTTGTAGTTAAACAACCAGTAAAAGCTGCTAATTGTTATATCATCTTTGTCATACTCATGCCTCACTTAGAAATCCTGTTTGTAGTTAAATAACTATAAAAAATGGTTGTTATAATGTTACTGTATCTGCATATTCACGATCACCATGTCTAGAAATCATGTTTTAGATTTAAGAACATTAATCGTCAATATTTGCATTAAAGACCATGTTACCTTAGGAATTCATTCTCAGCATGCTCATATTACCTATGCCAAACTCATGTGTTAAGGACATACTGCTATTTGCATTAGAAATCATGTGCTAGGTTCAGCAACTTAACTACGCTTCTATGTGTTCCGTTTCGAGCCAAAATATGTGTAATGAGTAAATTCCGCCCTAAGAAAATAATAGATTCTGATTTCTGAAAACGTTGTGTGCATTTAGAAAAGCATGCGTAGGTTTGCATCATTCTACATGCATTTAGATATCCTATTTTGTAGGACAGTGCATTCACATTAGTTTAAATACTCCCCTCTTTTACCACGACTAAGTCAAAACATGATAGCTGGAGTATTTTTAACCCGCCTAGGCACGCCTTAAGCATTAAGCTTATTAAAACTAGAAAAACTGTCTCTTTGTATTGTTTGGCTAATTACTGATCAAAATTCATATTCTAAAACTGTTAAAAAGTTCTCTTCTGAAACTCAGTAATCAGACTGCCCCATTATTGTATTCTCACTTAAACATCCTGCCTTAGGTTCTGAAATTCAAAGACCTCTCTGTGTTTGAGTCGTGCTAGTTATGTGCATTAATTTGTGGAGGAATTCATGAGCCTCATATCTTCTCCTGTGTGTTCCCTATACTTGCAGTCCTAAATATTTTATTTGTCGCTTAGAATTTATCCTTTAAACATAGGGGTTCTGCCTAGTACCTACCCTTTAGGATAGTAGTCCTAACCTCCTCCAAGACTGATAAGATGGGACGGGTAATAGCACGCAATAGAATCTGTGACAAACATACACTTTAATTACCTTCACGGGGTGGGAAGTGTAGAATACGGATATGATGACTGGTGCGCTAGTACCACGTGTAGCCCCTCTTCGAGTAGTGATTATCGGGTATTGCATTGATGTGATCCGTATTATTTTAAACCTAGGACATTTTCTCAAATGTTTAGTTTTAATTTCTTTTCAAAACATTCAATAAAACTCCAATACTTGTTTGAAATCCCCTCTTATGTGATCCGTGCTTGTTATTTGTTTATTGTCCGAATTCACGAAACCCTTTGGCCGGGACCCACAGTTGTGGATCCTAATGGGTGCCTAACACCTTCCCCTTGGGATAACTTCAAGCCCTTACCCAATCTCTGATAATTCAAACTAGTTCATGAGTTAACTACTCATGGTGCCCTAACGCACCATAAAAATTGTTAGGTGCCGACTCTTCCTTTAACTTCTTCCTTCAAAAGGAGTTTGCCCAAAATGTCAAGAACCCGATCTCCGCGCCTAAGTATTTTAGGGGTGAGTAAAGAAGGAGGCGCGACAGGCGTGCAGCCCGATCCAATATATCTCTTGCTGCAGCGTGCAACCCGATCCAATATATATCACGCAGCGGCATGCAGCCCGATCTATCACTATCCTCACAATCCGGCTCTCGGCCTCACTCATTCATAACCCTTACAAGCCACTTTGGCAACTCACCACAATCACCAGGACTCAACCCAAAATATCTTTCATTTTTTTGAAAACAGGGTGATAAACTCGAATAAACAATGAACAAGTATAAATCATGACTGAGATTATATTTTTTTGTCAAAACAGTGTGAGAATAGTAGTAAAACACCCCTGACGATTAAAACCGGTCGGCACAAGGCCCCAAACAAGGCGTGCAGCCCAAAACATAGTATAAATCTCATAAATACGGAATATCATATGATTTCAAATCAAATACGGGACTTAGTAGTTGCTACGGGACGGACCATGTCACAATCCCTACCGTTGCATGCCCACACGCTCCTCACCTAGCATGTGCGTCACCTTATTTATCAAATCAATACGAAATGCCAGAGTTTCATACAGGTCTATATTTACAATCGTTACTTACCTCAAATCGGATGAAAAACTACTCCGCGATGCCCTTGCCCCTCGACTCAGGCTCAACGCGCTCTGAATCTATTTAAAACAGATTCATATCATCAAAATATGCTAAAGGGACAAAGACCACTCTAAAATATCAAATTTACATCAAGAATACCGAAATTGGCCTAACCCAACTCCCAGGCCCACGATTCGGATTCGGGTAAAAATCACAAAACTAGAATCATTACGCTTTCACGAGTCCATACATACCAAATACATCAAAAGCTAACAAAAATGACCCCTCAATTCCTTAATTTAAGTCTCAAATTCTCAAGCCCTAAAACCCCCAAATTTAGTCATAAATGTCCATAAATTTCACCTCTAATCAGTCAAATAACACCATAGAAATGAGTTTTAGGTCCAAAAATCTTACCTCCACGAAGTTCCCTTCAATTCCCTCTAAAAACACTCTCCAAAAAAGCTTCAAACCCGACACAAATGATGGGAAAATAACCAAAATTATCTAAGGCTTCTATTTATATGTTCTGCCCAGCGATGACCGCATCTGCGGCTTATTTATCGCACATGCGGTTCATTAAAAGGCCAAATCCGCACCTGCGTTTCATCTACCGCACCTGCGACATCGCATGTGTGGCCAATCGTCCGCATCTGTGATCCTTCTCCCCCCTTAGCCATTTCCGCACTTGTGATACCCAACTCGCACCTATGGCCACCCATCCGCATCTGCGCAAAAACCAGAAGGCTTCACACCATTAGTTCCAAAATGCCAAAAACCATGCCGATAACCATCCGAACTCATCCTGAGGCCCTCGGGACCTCAACCAAAAGTACCAACAGGTCATAAATGATCACCCGGACATAGTCGAACCCTCAGAACACCCAAAATAACACTGAAACATCAAATCAACCCATGATTCAAGACTATGGATTTTCAACTTTCCAAAAATCACCAACGATTCCGAAACTACCCAAAACTCATCCGAATGATCTTAAAATTTGCACAAACATCTAAAATGACGCTACGACCCCGTTCCAACTTTGGGAATTCCATTTCGACCCCAAGCTAATTTTTCACTGCCGATCGGAAATTGCCAAAAATTCAATTTCGCTAATTCAAGCCTAATTCTACTCCGGACCTCTAACCCACATTCCAAACACACTCCTAAGTCCCAAATCACCTAACGAAGCTATCCGAGCCCTAAAATCCGCATTCCGAGGTCGTTTACCTAATAATCAACTTCCGATTGACTTTTCCAACCATAAGGCTAAATTAAGAGAATGTGTCTCATTTCTCACCACGACCACTCCGGACCCGAACCAACCGACCCAACACATCATAAATAGGCTTAGCAACTCATGACAAAGCATAAATAGGAAAAACGGGTCTAACCTCATTAAACGATCGGCTTGGTCGTTACACCTACCTGCCAATTTGTATCATGCAAATTGGATAACAGTTTCTTCCACCGCCCAAGTTACTTCTTATAACTTGTTGTAACCAAATTGTGAGTTTGTTTATTTTCTTTAGCTTTTTTTTTTCTTATTCTTTCTATTTTACTTAGTGAGGCTGACCCCACAGTTTGTAGTTAAAGATTGGTTTCATGTTTGGATTTTGACTCCTTACAATTGATCTATGTCATGGGGGCGAGGAAAGAAGGGGACGCGACAGCATGGCGACTCTACTGGGGATTATAGGGTTTTACCATTTCAAATTGTTTCGTGAATTTATGCCTTTATATTTAAATACTTGCACCCTTTCCTATTCCCTTTGCATGAATTAATTGTTTACTTTGAGTATTTATTTCCAAACGTAACTGACATGTCTCTTTGTTTCCTTTTTGTACCTGCTTTAAATCATTATTATTGTTTTCATCACTTTCTCTAACGTGCAAATACATGACAACATGTTTTAAATACTTATTGCATAAATCATGCTCAACATTCATACTCCACTCGTGCCAAACGAAATACTATAGCAACGCTTGATGAGTGGTTACGCCCTTGCTATATTATCACCCCCTAAATTCGGAAAGGCTTATTAGCGGTAAAACCAATCGATCAACGGTGTAGTTGACGGTTTCGTGCCTTTCCCCTTTGAGTTGTCCGCTCAAAGGTACCAGTCTAAAACCACATAGAAACCTTACTCTGCAAAACTGTTGCATGCATCATGGTCAAACCTAGTCAAAGCTGAAGTGATGTCCCCACGATAGCTTTTAATATAGCCTTATCCAAAAGTCCACCGGGTTTCCCTGAACCCAAACGGACGCCCTCACATTCTGTGCATTTATTTGGAGAACTAAATGCTTCCTGCTAATTATTGACGTTAAATAGTCGAGTCAGGTGGGGGTAAGGGCCTAACCTCTTTGTTTTGCAGAAAAAAATGAGGCACAAAGTCCCCAAATTTGGCATGGTCTCCAACATCCACCCAAAATTGCTGAGTTGGTGGGAGGATTTACACTCTAGCGACAAAGCTATCGTCAGGAAACATTTGGGTAATCTACCATCACTTCTGGAAATCCAGCCTAACAAAATGATAGTGGAGGCTGCCACCTTCTTCTGCGATCGCGAAAGGTCTGTGTTCCGCTTTGGGAGCATCAAAATGGCACCGTTGATAGAAGAGATAGGGGGGTTGGCTAACCTAGTAAGGAAAACTTCAGGGTTGCTGATGCCTGAAAACCGCACAGGCAGAACTTTCCTTAAAATGATGGGTCTGAAAAAGGACGCGGAATTGGTATGTCTCGAGGATTCATACATTCCTTTTGATTAGATGTACGAACGGTATGGCTTCAGCAAATCATACCGTACCTACCATGACGAGTTTGCTATCACCTCTCTAGGACACGTCCATCACCGAGTGTTTGTGTTTATGGTCTGCTTTTTGGGATTGATCGTCTTCCCGATGAAGAAAGAAAGGATCCATACCAGGTTAGCCATGGTAACTAAGACCGTAATGGAAGGGTTAAATGGGCAATATTTCAGCATTGTGCCCATGATCATTGCAAATATGTACCGGGCTTTAGAAAAATGTCAACAAGGAGCAAAACATTTCGAAGGTTGCAATCTATTACTCCAACCCTGTCTTGTAGAACATCTCCAAAAAGGGGAATATCGACAGGACATCTACCACCAAATGTGGGATGACTACATCGCTTTCCATCACCCAAAGAGAATGAACTATATCCCTGACATGTGCGCTAAACCTGAGGACGCCGAAGGATGGGTCGAGCTCTTTGATAACCTGTTTGAAGAACGGGTTCAATGGATGTTCGAATGGTTTCCAACGAATGAGTTCATCATTCGATCCTGAGATGCATCATTTCTGGTATTGATTGGTCAAAGGGTGACCTACCCTTACGTCCCTCTTCGATTTATGAAGCAGGCAGAGAGGAAACAAGTCATCTCTAGGGTTCAGAAGATGAGCCATCTCCGAGCCGACTTTCAAAAATAATGACAGTCCTCACAAATGCCAAGCTCCGCACTTATGGCACTGCAAGATTATACTTGAGAAAGACACCATCGAACCGGAAAGGTATCACACCGGTTATACCCCTTTCTATCCGGATTGGTTAGAAGAAGATCTGGGTGGTCAGAGCAAGCCAGGGTACGTCCGAGGTCACAGAGTTGTAGATGAAAGAGCTGAAGCACAAGTCAAGTTCAACCAGTTGCGTAAAAGGATCCGGGAGAATGAGGATGATCACCACAAGATACATGAGTCCAACAAAAGACTGATCGAGGAATGGAAGGACATGGCTATTAGCGCCAACAAAAGGCTGGGATATTTGGAACGATGTAAAATTGATTTAGAAGAAAAGTTCATCAAAAGGTTTGAAGATTGTCAAAAGGTTGAGGGAGCTGCAGGGGGATATTTTGCTAGAACTTATCTGCTGCTGGGACTTCGCGAGCTAGGAAAGTTGTTAGAAGAAAGAAGGAATGACGAATTTGGGGAAGGTCCTTCTGGGACCAAGTAGATAGGAATGTCTTTATTTTTTCCAACAATGTAATAAGGCCAATGGCCATTAGTGTTTTTTATTTTTCGCTTGTCGTTTTGGGATTCATCTATTTTTCTTATCAATAAAATAAGGCATTTAGCATTTTAGGTTCTCCAAATCAATTTGTCGCTAGGCCTACCTCGGGCACAAAGAGGTTCCCAACTTAGGACACGCTTTCATTTCCGCATTATGTGTTTAAATACTGCAATACTCTTTTCATAATCCTCACTGACTTGGTTCCCTTTTGTTTTTATTTTTTCTTACTCCCCTCCCCAAAGGTTTGTTCGTACATTCTGGCATCATCATCCTATCGCACCAGATCCAATGGCCCTCCACCTACTCCTCCTCCTAGTCCTTCTAAGGGCAAAGACAAAGGCAAAAGTAAGATTGAAGAGTCCAGTGGCATCAGAAAGGAGAATGTGATTGAAAGGGTAGAGGCCACTGATGGCCTAGGTATTCAGGTCCTGCATGAGAACATGTCGCCACTTGAACAAAAAATGTTCAAGTTTCAGGAAGAACTAGATCAAGTCTGGAATCTGGCCAGCTTGTCGTTTTCCCTCAACGTCCCTGACGTCAACCTTTCAAATGCTCAAAACCCCATACCTCAAAAAAATAACCCAAGACAGCAAAACCATCACACCACTCACCCAAAGAACCAAACCCTCCCGACACAGTACAATGCTTGCCACACCTCAAATAACACCCCATTGCTCATCCCAGAACCTCAAAATCCCACAAAAGACCATTTCCACACCTATAACAATCCTATCTATGTGGAAACCATGACCCACTCCACTCCGCCTATCCCACAGGTATCCGACTCTGACAAAAAGGATTTACTTATCAGGAACGTAGCCGAGGAGCTTAAGCAACTGACCAGCCGAGTTCAGGGTGTTGAAGGGATCAAAGGGATCGAAGGGTTGAATTATGAAGACCTTTGTATCCAACCTAATGTTGAACTTCCGGAGGGGTACAAACCTCCAAAGTTCAAAATGTTTGACGGTACTGGTGATCCGAGAGTCCGTCTAAGGACCTATTGTGACAAATTGGTCAGCGTGGGAAAGGATGAAAGAATCCGCATGAAGTTTTTCGTGAGGAGTTTGAAGGGAGATGCACTGTCTTGGTACATCAGCCAAGACCCCATGAAATGTCAAACTGGGTAAGCATGGTGTCTTGTTTCATGGACATGTTTAGATTCAACGCTGAGAACGCACCAGATGTGCTCTACATTCAGAATTTGAAGAAAACGCCTACAGAAACCTTTCGCGAGTATGCTACTCGCTGGAGGTCCGAAGCCGCTAAAGTCACACCTACTCTAGAAGAAGAACAGATGAACAAGCTTTTTGTCCGGGCTTAGGACCCGCAGTATTATGGACGATTAATGATGGTTGAGGGCTGCAATTTTTCTGACATCATCAAATCAGGTGAGCGGATTGAAGAAGGTATTAAACGCGGTATGGTTACAGATTTTGAAACCTTGCAAGCCACTAAGAAGGCTCTACAGTCCGGTAGTATGTTTAGAAGAGAGATGTGGGAGCCGTAATGGTTGCACAAAGGACCAAGTCTCCACTCAAGTACCAAACCTATCTGACACCTTCACTCACATATCATCCCTCACAAAATTACCAAGCACCCTTACCAAATTACCAAGCTCCATCGCCAAATTACCAAACTCCACAACCTTCCTACCAAACTCCACCACCCACATACCAACCTGCTTCACCCAAATATCCACAACCTACTCCTATCTACGATACTTATAATTCCCAGCCATCTCTTTACCAATCACCTCCTGCACGCCAAAATTTCCCTAGACCTTGTCCTAATTTTGATCGTCATCCTCCAAAGCAATATACTGCCATAGCCGAGCCTATTGACCAGCTATATGAAAAACTCAAAGCCGCTAGTTATGTTACACCTATCCATGCTGCCACCCCTGAGAACCCTTCTCAGTGGGTTAACCCAAACAAATCCTGTGTATACCATTCTGGCATGAAAGGGCACAACATCGAAGAATGCCGCTCTCTAAAGGAAAAAATGTAGGCTCTCATTGACAACAAGATTATTGTGGCAAAAGACCCCGCTCCAAACATTTACGACAATCCTCTGTCAGACCATAAGGGTATAGGCATCCATATGAGTGAAATAAAATATGATTGGGATCCCGAGGGGTCAATCGGGTTGATCATAGAAGGCGATGACCCAAAGAAATCTGCAGTCACTCTCAAACCGATCATAGTCCAGATTCAACCATCTGAGGCCTCAGAGGTGAATATGTCTATGCCATTTGAATTTGAAGCAGCGCCACCGGTAAAGTCACCAGTCCCAATTGAAGTTGAGTTTGTATCTCCAGCAAATACATCAGCTTCGTTCGAAGTTGCAAACATGCCACCCCGAACACACATTCCGTTTGAAATAAATATGGTTGCACCAATTTCGGTGTCAATTTCAACCAGCCACCCTTCTATTCAAACGTTATTACTTGGGACTACACAACCGAGGCAAGAAGGAAAAGCAAGGCCGGGGCTGAGGAAGCTATCGCAGCACAGGGTATGACGAGATTTGGTAGGGTCTACACCCTTGAGCATCTGGCTGAGTCGAGCAAACAAGCCGCCAACCGACCTCCCCTTGTCGAAAAAGGTCCCGATGACCTTTGTAGAAAGATACAGGCGAAGGAGTATTCAGTCATCGACCAGCTAAACAAGACACCGGCATAAATATCCCTCCTCTCTTTGCTGCAGAATTCCGAAACACACAGGAATGCTTTGTTGAAAGTGTTGAGTAAAGCATATGTGCCAAGCAACATCACTAGTGGGGAAATGGCCAATATGGTAGGCCAGGTACTGGAGAGTCATAAAATCACTTTTCATGAGGATGAGCTACCACCTGAAGGATTGGGGCACAATAAAGCTCTGCACATCACCGTGCAGTGCGAGGATCATTTCATCACAAGAATCTTGATCGACGGAGGTTCCAGTTTTAACATATGTCCACTAATAACACTCAAGAAATTGGGTAAAGGGCTACATGAGATAAAAGATGGGGCGATCAATGTGCAAGATTTTGACGGTTCTCAAAGGTCCACCATAGGGGAGATCAGTCTATGTATACAGATGGGATCGACTTGGTTCGAAGTGGATTTCCAGGTGATAGATGTTCCGGCGTCTTACAACCTGTTGTTGAGATGACCCTGGATTCATGCTGCTAGAGTCGTAGCATCGACACTACATCAGGCGGTAAAATTCGAATGGAACCACCAAGAGGTGATTATTCATGGTGACGGTAGCAACCCCAAGTTGTCAAACTATTCCGATGATTGACGGGAAAAAGAAGATAGGCGGAGGAACTTACCACCATATTGAACGGGTCAATGCTATCGACAAGGCCAAATGGTGGGATAACAAGATCGAGAGCATCTTGAACTGTGAAGGATATGAGCCAGGCAAAGGGCTCGGTAAAAACCTCCAAGGGATCACGAAGCCTATAAAGCTCAAGGAGCATGGTACCACTTTCGGTCTGGGGTATGAGTACACCTGGCAGAAATTCAACGATTGGTCACCACCTTGACGCAGTCCCTGTTACCCTTCGGAACAACTGATACCTCATCTTGAGTAGACTTTCAAGCAAGCTGACACTATTGGTCTATCAAGACAATCAAAGCCCGACGAGCCTCGGGGTAGCAAGGCTAAAAAAAGCATTATTTACTGTTTATTTACTAAATGATTTTCTTGCACTTGTTTTTAATTTCTGCAATAAAGACCTTCAATGTTCAAAACAGTTATTCAATCTATCAAAGCATCTTCTAAATTTCTCTTACGAAATCTGATATTTGTTGCTATTGTTTTCCCTCGTTACTTTATTTATACAACATTACTATTACTTGTCTTGATGAACCGATGACTATGACATGCAATGAGACAACGCAGCAAACGGACATTGATTCAGATGAAGACGACATACCTGACGAGCTTGTCAAGGAAGTTGAGAACTTTGAAACCAGACCTAAGTCCAACCTGGATGAGACCGAATTTATCAACCAGGGAGATTCAGAAAACGTCAAGGAAACTCGTATCAGCATTCATTTCTCACCATCAAAGAAGAAAGAATACACAGAGTTTCTAAGAGAGTATAAGGATGTATTTGCATGGTCGTATGATGACATGAATGGCCTAAGTACGTCCATTGTGGCTCACAAACTGCCAACCAATCCAACGTGTCCACCAGTGAAACAAAAGCTTAGAAAGTTCAAACCCGACATGAGTTTGAAATTTAAAGAAGAGGTTACCAAGCATATCAACGCCAAAGTCCTCCAGGTAGTGGAGTATCTGACATGGTTAGCTAACATTGAACCTGTGCCGAAGAAGGACGGGAAGGTCAGAGTCTACGTCGACTACCGGGATCTCAACCGGGCAGGTCCAAAGGACGACTTACCCTTTCCAAATATACACATTCTGATTGACAACTGCGCCAAGCATGAATTGTAGTCTTTTGTGGATTGCTTCGCTGGTTATCACCAGATTTGGATGGATGAGGAAGATGTTGAGAAAATGGCGTTCATTACGCCGTGGGGAGTGTATTGTTACAAGATGATGCCATTCGGTCTAAAGAATGCAGGGGCCACTTACATGAGGGCCATGACCACCATATTCCATGACATGATTCACAAAGAGATCGAGGTGTACGTAGATGACGTCATTATCAAATCAAAGGAAGCCGCCGATCACATGGAGAATTTGGGCAAGTTCTTCAATAGGTTGCGAAAATACAATCTGAAACTGAACCCCGCGAAGTGTGCATTCGGGGTTCCTACTAGGAAGTTGCTGGGATTTATTGTAAGCCGCCAGGGAATATAATTAGGTCTGTTTAAGTTCAGAGCCATTCAAGAGTTACCACCACCGAGGAATAAGAAAGATATGATGAGTTTCTTGCGGAGACTTAATTACATCAGCCGATTTATAGCACAGTCTACAGTCATCTGTGAGCCAACCTTCATGATGCTGAAGAAGGACGCTGGAACTAAGTGGACCGAGGATTGTCAAAGGTCTTTCGACAGAATCAAGGAGTACCTCTCAACACTGCCGGTTCTGGTACCACCTGAGCCAGGTAGACCTCTGTTACTCTACCTTGCAGTGCTAGATGGAGCTTTTGGTTGCGTTCTTGGGCAACATGATGAAACAAGAAGGAAGGAGCAAGCCATTTACTACCTCAGAAAGAAGTTCACTCCGTATGAGGCCCGTTATTATTTATTGGAACGCAGTTGTTGTGCTTTGACCTGGGTTGCACAAAAACTGAGGCACTACTTTTGTGCCTACACAACATATCTCATATCAAGGATGGATCCATTGAAGTATATCTTTCAGAAGCCCGTGCCCACTAGCAAGCTAGCCAAGTGGAAGATCCTGCTGAGGGAATTTGATATTGTTTACATGAATCAGAAGACAGTTAAAGGTCAAGCTCGGGTAGACCATCTTGCTGAGAATCCTGTAGACGGAGAATACGAACCCCTGAAAAAGTATTTTCCTAATGAAGAGGTATCTTTCGTAGGAGAAGACATTGCAGAATCCTACGATGGTTGGAGGATGTTCTTTGATGGAGCAGCAAACTTCAAAGGAGTCGGTATTGGAGCAGTACTAGTATCAGAGACCGGCCAGCATTATCCGATATCCACCAAACTCAGTTTCCTTGCACCAACAATATGGTCGAATACGAAGCCTGCATCTTGGGGCTCAACATGGCCATCGACATGAACGTCCAGGAGCTGTTAGTAATTGGTGACTCAGACTTATTGGTATATCAGGTACAAGGAGAATGGGCAACCAAGAATTCCAAGATATTACCCTATTTGCATCACGTTCAGGAGTTGAGAAAGAGGTTAACAAAGGTAGAGTTCTGGCATGTCCCCAGAATCTAGAACGAGTTCGTCGATGCTTTGGCTACTTTGTCATCTATGATTCAGCATCCAGACAAGAACTTCATTGATCCAATTGCAGTGAAGATCCACAATCAGCCAGCTTACTATGCCCATGCGAAGAAGAAGCAGACGGAAATCCTTGGTTCTATGATAATAAGGAATACTTGGCAAAAGGAGAATACCTGGAGCTTGTAAATACCACTCAGAAACGTACACTTCGAAGGTTGTCTAACAATTTCTTTCACAGCAGAGGAATCCTTTATATGAGGACTCCCGATTTGGGTTTGCTAAGGTGCGTCGATGCAGAAGAGGCATCGAGATTATTGAAGGAAGTTCATGTTGGGACCTGTGGCCCACATATGAACGGTTTTGTTTTAGCAAAGAAGATGCTCCGAGCTGGTTACTTTTGGATGACAATGGAAACGGACTGCATCCAGTATGTCCGAAAATGCCACCATTTTCAGATACATGGAGATATGATAAAGGTACCTCCTAGTGAGCTTAATGCAACAAGTTCACCCTGGGCCTTCGTCGCCTGGGGCATGGACATCATTGCACCAATCGAGCCTGCCGCGTCTAACGGACACAGGTTTATTCTGGTAGCCATTGATTACTTTACTAAATGGGTCAAAGCAGCCTGCTACAAAGAAGCTACCAAGAAAGTTGTGGCCGATTTTGTCCGTGACCGCATTATTTGACGATTCGGAGTTCCAGAATCAATCATCACCGATAATGGTTCTAATCTCAATAGTGACTTGATGAAAGCCATGTGTGAAACCTTCAAGATCAAACACAAGAATTCCAAAGAATATAGACCTCAGATGAATGGAGTCGTTGAGGCCGCCAACAAGAATATCAAGAAAAGACTAAGGAAGATGATAGAAAGGCATAAGCAATGGAACGAGAGGTTATTATTCGCCTTATTGGGATATCGCACCATAGTCTGCACATCAACCGAGGAAACTCCCTATATGCTGGTCTACGATACAGAGGCTGTTATTCCTGCTGAAGTCGAAATTCCATCACTGAGAATTATACAACAAGCTGAGCTCAGCGACACAAAATGGGTAAAGAGCCGTTATGAGCAGCTCACCCTCATTAGCGGAAAAAGAATGAATGTCGTTTTTCATGGTCAGCTATATCATAACAGAATGGCCAAAGCCTTCAACAAGAAAGTCAAGCCGAGACGATGCACACCAGGGCAGCTAGTGTTAAAGAAAATCTTTCCGCATCAAGATGAAGCCAAGGAGGAGTGCTCTCCCAACTGGCAAGGCCCGTACATTGTTTGCAGAGTGCTGACAGGAGGAGCGCTCATACTTGCAGAAATGGATGGAGATGTTTGGCCAAAACCAATCAATTTAGATACATTCAAGAGCTACTATTTGTAATCTTGATGTTTTCTCAAATGATGTAAATTGAAATACGGCTGACCTGATTCCCGTTAAGAGGGGATACGTAGGCAGCCCTATGGGTTCGGTCACAATTCAATAAATTTTTTTATCTTCCCCCATAATTGGAAACTGGGGCAGAATTTTGAGGAGGACCCTCAAAATTTTGAAGCAAGCAGCAAGCCAGAAGCATTCACCCAGCCAACTGCGGCAGAATTTTGAGTAGGACCCTCAAACTTCCGAAGCAAGTTCAGCAAATCATCGCGCGACCAACAGTCAAGAGTATTCACCCATCAAACGGGCATAATTTTGAGGAGGACCCCCAAAATTCTATAACAAGAAAGGTTGCAATGTCTCAAACCATGTCATAGTCATCGGTTCATCAAAAACTATTTTAGATTATGTACTTATATTAGATCATGCATATGTATTTTTTGCAACAACTTGTTTAGTGAGCACTACCCCAATGATGCGAACAATATCATCGTGATCAAGCACACGAGTCAAGAAAAGTCAACGGGAATGCGAACTAACCTTTTCCCTTTACAGAACTCACGATTTCTCTTTAGATGCAGGCACAAAAGGGCCCCCAGAGAATAGCGTCCTCCTGAAGGACGTACGTTGATCAAAAGACACACTTCTCAAAACCCTTCACATACGCCGATATTTAATTTCAGCACAAACTACGGTTCATTATTTGCAACACTCGCAGCAACCACTTCGCCGCAATTTATCATCAGCTAAGAACTCTTATCTGCATTTTATTTCCTGCATAAGGCTACTATTCTGTCTTCCGAGGTTAATATCTACCTCTATCTGCATTTATTTTCTGCTACGACTACTATTCTGCCTTCCGAGGTTAAGCTCTACCTCCATCTACATTTTATTTCCTGCATTACATAAGGCTACCATTCTGCCTTCTGAGGTTAAGCTCTACCTCCATCTGCATTTTATTTCCCGCATTGCATAAGGCTACCATTCTGCCTTCCGAGGTTAAGCTCTACCTCCATCTGCATTTTATTTCCCGCATTGCATAAGGCTACCATTCTGCCTTCCGAGGTTAAGCTCTATCTCCATCTGCATTTATTTCCTGCATAAGGCTACCATTCTGCCTTCCGAGGTTAAGCTTTACCTCTATCTGCATTTTATTTCCCGCATTGCATAAGGATACCATTCTGCCTTCCGAGGTTAAGCTTTACCTCTATCTGCATTTTATTTCCCGCATTGCATAAGGATACCATTCTGCCTTCCGAGGTTAAGCTCTACCTCCATCTGCATTTATTTCTTGCATAAGGCTACTATTCTGTCTTCTGAGGTTAAGCTCTGCCTCCATTTGCACTTTATTTCCCACATTGCATAAGGCTACCATTCTGCCTTACGGGGCTAAACGCTGCCTCTCATTTACCTTTTAAACCAACCATCGTCTCTGTCATTATCTACTTTGTTTCTTTCCGGGCTAAGCTCTGCCCTTTTAATTCACAAGAATAAGCTTTGTCTTGTCAGCATCATACTATTGCACTTCTCATGGGCTGAAATATCGCCAACCTATCAAAAGGCGTCATCGTTCAGAGGCACCATCTTCATGGCCCGAGAACATCATTTTATGGCCCGCGGATCCCTTTTTATCACTCTGTATATCATTATTCAAAGGCGTCATGGTTCGGAGGCACCATCCTAATGGCCCGAGAACATCATTTCATAGCCTGCGAATCCCGCATCAAGTGATCCATGTCCTAGGACATCATGGTCTAAGGACGTCATCATCAACCGTCCAAAGACAACATTCATAGTCCAATGGGAATTTGCATCATGTTTAAATTACACACAATCTATGCTTGTTATTCGTTTGTAGGAAATCCGGCTAAGAACAGCCAGCCAGGCAAGAGCGGACCGCTCCAGTTCTTCTAACTACCCCATAAACCATTTTTTTGCTCACCTTACCTTGCACCTTGCGTCCGCCCTTATGAAACATTACCGGCACACTTCGTCGGTAACTTCTGAACTACATACGGCTGATTCCTGTAAAACCAGGGATATGCAGGCAGCTGAGAAGCCAGGGTGCGGCCAAAATCCTTCATACTATTTTTTCACTCGGTCAAAATTGGTCATCATATCTTTACCCGACAACTCTTTCATCCTTTCCGGGTAAAGAGGGGTAGCTGTTGATACCCAATTTTTCCTCAAAATTATTTTATACTTGCCTATATACCTTCAAAATCAGTTTTATAACAATTGTTATTTTTCTATAATTTTCCCACATTTTTATTAATTCACCCAGTGGTTTATCTCTAATAATTGATAATAAATTGTATTACAAATAATTTCAAACCATTTCGTGATTTAATATATCATTTTTGGTTTTATTAAGACCAAATTTATTTTACAAACTAGTCGAATAGGCACCATTTGACTATAATTGCAATAACTTTTCAATTATAACCTAATTACTTATTTCTATGTTAATTTTGCTCAACAATTAGTCATTTAGATTTTTAATACTAATCAATCATTTTAACTTAATCAATTAAGCAACAATTTCATTTTTTATAATTATTAGCCATTTTTTTAAAATATTTATCTACTTCTAATTGGGTATTTAACTTATAGCCATTTTTTAATTCCAATTTCAGCCTTATTTACCCAAACCCACAGCCCAACCAAATTGACCCAACAACCCAAGGCCCAAACTCTATACATCCGACCCAACCCCCATACTTGATCTGAACCGTTGATCATACGAGATCAATGGTACAGATCCAAGTTACCATAATTAATTCGACCAAACCCCCCAATCGACCCCTCATTTCCCAAGCCCCGTCTCTCTTTATCCCTCTATGTTACTCTCTAGCTCTCTCTAGAAGCTTACTTGGCTTCTCTCCTCCGATGGGTTCTGTTCACCTTCTCCGGCCGGTTCTCTCACCGGAAGCTATGGTTCTTCACCACCTCTTGGTTACCTACCCACTTTGCACCAGTCCAGTGATGCTCTGGGGCTCTCAGGTGACCCTGGAGTGGACCAACTCATCTCCCATGGTCCCATGCCACTTTCCAGCCTCCCTAGCCATTTGAGTAAGGATTACAACCTGTTCCGGCTTAGGCCAGTGCCGTCTTTGAGGTTCTTCCTACTTCTCTGGTTTCCACGAAACCCTAACCCTATGTCTTTTGATTTATTCTAGATCTACTTTAAATCTATAGTTGTCGAAGCTTTATTTTTCTATGTTTTTCTCTGAAAACATTCATCTCTAAATGATCTTTCAATTTAAAAACTAGGGCTCCACAAACCCCTTTTAAAAATCGATTTTCTTTTACTTCTGTTTTAATCTTATTCTATGCTTTACTCTGTTAATACGTTTGATTCAAAGCTTCTTACTGAAAACCCCCTAATTTCTTTAGGGTTTTCGTTCGTCCTGTTTGCTATGTTTGGCCAATCTGTATGTTTCTTCTTGACTCCCTATGTGCTCTATGCTTCTTACTCTAATTCGTGGTTGGAGTTTCTAAATCTCTACTATTCCTCTCGTTTAGGGTTTCTCTGAACTCTGGTGTTGATTATTGTTCAATAGGTCTGATTGTTGATCTAATGGTTGTTTATTTGATACCCTCTACTGACTTTGTGTATCTCTTTGCTTAGTTGTGATATTTTCCTCGAACCTATATTTTGTATGTTCTGTACTGATTTTTTGAACTATTTCTTTGATTGTGTGATACTTTCCTTAATTATATGTTATGAACCTGGTCTTTATTACATACTCCATGTTTTTACTACCCCTGTTATAGTAAAATCACTCTAGTTGATTCGTTCCCCTGATTTAACTCTGATTGGCCCGTTTGAACTTGACTCCCTAATTAAAGGGAGTCCAGGCCTTTAATTGATACTGATTGGTTATTATTTCCATAATTAGGTTAGACTAGTTACTCCTTACCTCATTTTCTTTACTCATTTTCAGAATTATAAAGACCCTACTCTCTTTAGCGTAAGACACCAATAGATACACGAACACATACACACAGACAAAATTCATAGTGCTCTGAACTCTCACTTGCTTTGCTGCATATTCTCTCTTGTTTCTCTGGCTACTCAGTCGGCTGAAAGCCAAGACTAAGTAACTCATTGCTGCTCTATTGCTCTGCATACCCCTCTCCTACTGCTCTACTACTCTACCCCTTGTTGTTCTATTCTTACTCTTACCTGGTTTGTGTCTAGTTTAAGTTTATAGCATCCAACTCAATGTGTTTCTGTTTGTACTAAGGTTCCTGTTCTTGCTCTTATTCCTCTACTTATGGTTATGTTGCTCGCCTTGCAGCCAGTGCATTTGCCTTGCCCATGGGACCTTTATTTCCTTCTATGTTTAGCATGTCTACTTGTCTATGTGATTCCCCTTTCCCTTTAGTCTAACATGTCTATTTCTTTTCCTTAAATGTTTCCATCATGAATCTGCCTGACTCCCAACACTATGAGCATACACCCCCTAATACTTAGTTATTAGGTAAATCCTAATCCTGGACCTAATATGTGACTCTGTTTGACACCCCCTCAATCTAATGTTGTTAGATTCCTGGTATGAACATTCTGTGATAACTAGGTTGTGATTGTTTAAACCCTATAGCACTATCCTAAGGACTATTTGTGTGCAAGTTTTCTTCTACTATGTGACTTATTTGTCCCCCAGTTCCCCTATCCCTATTTGTGTTTGCTTCCTAAACCATGTATGTTCTGAGTTGCTGATTGTCCTGTTTCTTTCTTCTTCAAACCAGTTTTCATAAAACAAACTCTCATTTTGTTCTCTGAAGCTATTTTCCAAACAGTTATTTCAAAAGCTACTTTTCGAACTCAACTCTTTTTATACTATAGGCACATCTCACTACTCTTAGTTCTAAGTTCAGCCCCCTTCGTGTGAGCACTGCCTTGGGGACCATTTGAGTACCCATTGAACTCTGACGCACAAGGTCGGCATTCCACACTGCACTTATTCATTCCTGGATAGAGTACTTGGGTATGAGCACTTCCTGGGATCCTCTGAGATCCTTAGGAGCTCTGACGCACCTGGGTTATAAAGGGTCATGGCATTTGGCATGTTTGGATCTGGATACTTAGGCCTACTGTTAGGCCCCCTATAATAACTTCTTAATTTTCTTATTTATTTTTGTCTAATTTATGCAATGCAAGTCTGTAATAATTAATTGTAAAAAGATTATGGGCTAGATAGTGAAATGGGTGGGGTTATGCATGTTTAATATAATTACGGATAGAAACCATGCTATAAGATTTATTTTCTTTGTGTGCAATAGTCATCATGCTTAGGAATGCCTTCCATGCATGCATTAGGGAACATGTTTTAGGCATGTTCTGCCCTACCCATGGCCACTTAGAGAATCATGTTTGTAGTTAAACAACCAGTAAAAGCTGCTAATTGTATCATCTTTTCCATAGTCATGCCTCGCTTAGAAATCCTGTCCGTAGTTAAATAACTATAAAAAGAGATTGTTATAATGTTATTGTCTCTGCATCTTCACGATCACCATGTCTAGAAATCACGTTTTAGGTTTAAGAACATTAATCGCCAATATTTGCATTAAAGACCATGTTACCTTAGGAATTCATTCTCAGGATGCTCATATTACCTATGCCAAACTCATGTGTTAAGGACATACTGTTATTTGCATTAGAAATCATGTGCTAGGTTCAGCAACTTCACTTTGCTTTTGTGTGTTCTGTTTCGAGCCAAAAGATGTGTAATAAGTAAATTCCACCCTAAGAAAATAATAGATTCTGATTTCTGAAAACATTGTGTCCATTTAGAAAAGCATGCGTAGGTTTGCATCATTCTACATGCATTTAGATATCCTATTTTGTAGGACAGTGCATTCACATTAGTTTAAATACTCACCTCTTTTACCACGTCTAAGTCTAAACAGGATAACTGGAGTATTTTTAACCCGCCTACGCACGCCTTAGGCATTAAGCTTCTTAAAACTGGAAAAACTGTCTCTTTGTATTGTTTGGCTAATTACAGATCAAAATTCATAGTCTAAAACTGTTAAAAAGATCTCTTCTGAAACTCAGTAATCAGACTGCCCCATTATTGTATTCTCACTTAGACATCCTGCCTTAGGTTCTTAAATTCAAAGACCTCTTTGTGTTTGAGTCGTGCTAGTTATGTGCATTAATTTGTGGAGAAATTCATGAGCCTCATATCTGCTCCTGTGTGTCCCCTATACTTGCAGTCCTAAATGTTTTATTTGTCTCTTAGAATTTGTCCTTTAAACCTAGGGGTTCTTCCTAGTACCTACCCTTTAGGATAGTAGTCCTAACCTCCTCCAAGACTGATAAGATGGGACGGGTAATAGCACGCAATAGAATCTGTGACAAACATACACTTTAATTACCTTCACGGGGTGGGAAGGGTAGAATATGGATATGATGACCGGTGCGCTAGTACCACGTGTAGCCCCTCTTCGAGGAGTGATTACCGGGTATTGCATTGATGTGATCCATATTATTTTAAAACTAGGACATTTTCTCAAATGTCTTTTAATTTCTTTTCCAAACTTTCAATAAAACTCCAACACTTGTTTGAAATCCCCTCTTATGTGAGCCTTGCTTGTTATTTGTTTATTGTCCGAATTCACGAAACCATTTGGCCAGGACCCACAGTTCTGGATCCTGAAGGGTGCCTAACACCTTCCTCTTGGGATGACTTCAAGCCCTTACCCAATCTCTAGTAATGCAAATTAGTTCATGAGTTAACTACTCAAGGTGCCCTAACGCACCATAAAAATCGTTAGGTGGCGACTCTTCCTTTAACTTCTTCCTTCAAAAGGAGTTTGTCCAAAATGTCAAGAACCCGATCTCCGCACCTATGTCTTTTAGGGGTGAGGAAAGAAGGGGGCGCGACAGGCGTGCAGCCCGATCCAATATATCTCTTGCTGCAGCGTGCAACCCGATCCAATAAATATCACACAGCGACGTGCAGCCCCATCCATCACTATCCTCACAATCCGGCTCTCGGCCTCACTCAGTCATAACCCTCACAAGCCACTTCGGCAACTCACCACAATCACCGGGACTCAACCCAAAATATCTTTCATTTTTTTGAAAACAGGGTGATAAACTGGAATAAACAATGAACAAGTATAAATCATGACTGAGATTATATTTTTCTGTCAAAATAGTGTGAGAATAGTAGTAAAACATCCCTGACGGTTCAAACAGGTCGGCACAAGGCCCCAAACAAGGCGTACATCCCAAAACATAGTATAATCTCTAAAATACGGAATATCATATGATTTCAAATCAAATACGGGACTTAGTAGTTGCTACGAGACGGACCATGTCACAATCCCTATTGGTGCATGCCCACACGCCCGTCACCTAGCATGTGCGTCACCTCATTTATCAAATCAATACGAAATGCCGGAGTTTCATACAGGTCTATATTTACAATCGTTACTTACCTCAAACCGGATGAAAAACTACTCCGCGATGCCTTTGCCCCTCGACTCAGGCTCAATGCGCTCCGAATCTATTCAAAACAAATTCATATCATCAAAATATGCTAACGGGACAAAGACCACTCGAAAATATCCAATTTACATCAAAAATACCGAAATTGGCCAAACCCAACCCCAAGGCCCACAACTCGGATTCCGATAAAAATCACAAAACTAGAATCATTACGCTCTCACGAGTCCATACATACCAAATACATCAAAAGCCAACCAAAATGACCCCTCAATTCCTTAATTTAAGTCTCCAATTCTCAAGCCCTAAAACCCCCAAATTTAGTCATAAATTTCACCTCTAGTCAGTCAAATAACACCATAGAAATGAGTTTTAGGTCAAAAATTCATACCTTCACGAAGTTCCCTTGAATTCCCTCTAAAAATCTCTCCAAAAAAGCTTCAAACCCGACACAAATGGTGGAAAAATAACAAAAATTCGCTAAGGCTTCTATTTATATGTTCTGCCTAGTGATGACCGCATCTGCGGCATATTTGTTGCACATGCGGTTCATTAAAAGGCCAAATCCGCCTAATTCGCACCTGCGGCCACCCCTTCGCATCTGTGGACAAACCAGAAGGCTTCACACCATCAGTTCCAAAAGCCAAAAACCATGCCAATAACCATCTGAACTCATCCCGAGGCCCTCGGGACCTCAACCATAAGTACCAACAGGTCATAAATTATCACCCGGACTTAGTCGAACCTTCGGAACACCCAAAATAATACTGAAACATCAAATCAACCCATGATTCAAGCCTATGGATTTTTAACTTTCCAAAAATCACAAACGATGCCGAAACTACCCAAAACTAGTCCGAATGACCTGAAAATTTGCACACACAACCAAAATGACGCTACGAACCTGTTTCAACTTTCGGAATTCCATTCCAACCCGGATAGCCAATTTTTCACTGCCGACTGGAAATTTCCAAAAATTCAATTTCGCCAATTCAAGCCTAACTCTATTACGGACCTCTAACCCACATTCCGAACACACTCCTAAGTCCCAAATCACCTAACGAAGCTAACCGAGTCCTAAAATCCGCATTCCGAGGTCGTTTACCTAATAATCAACTTCCGATTGACTTTTTCGACCATAAGGCCAACTTAAGAGACTAAGTGTCTCATTTCTCACCACGACCATTCCGGACCCGAACCAACCGACCCAACACATCATAAATAGGCTAAGCAACACATGACAAAGCATAAATAGGAAAAACGGGGCTAATCTCACGAAACAATCGGCCGGGTCGTTACACCTACCTGCCAATTTGCAATCTTTAAAATTGGTTAACAGTTTCTTCCACCGCCCAAGTTACTTTTTGTAACTTATTGTAACCAAATTGTGAGTTTGTTTATTTCCTTTAGCTTTTTTTTTTCTTATTCTTTCTATTTTATTTAGTGAGGCTGACCCCACGGTTTGTAGTTAAAGATTGGTTTCATGTTTGGATTTTGACTCCTTACAGTTGATCTATGTCAAATGGAAAAAAAAGTTGGAGATTTTACACGAGTTATTAGATAGGGGATCGCTGCAGTGGGCAGTGACGTATGAAGAACTTTTCGTAAGCGGTGCCATATTTAAATAAATAAACACATAAATAAATCATTATAACATTATCCAAATAAAAAGCAAGTTAAATGCATTGATGTCATTTTAATGTTCAAAAAACAAAGACAAAAAAGTGAAAATATTTCAGAAAAGAAAAAAAGGCTAAACAAATAGCTACATTTGTCTCAAATAAAAAAAGATGAATATGATCATTTTCAGGCTAGGGCAGTATATTGCAGAGGGGTGACCAGTCCAGCCATTTTTAAATGGATTTTCTAAAATAAACAAATAAGCAAAGTATTCAACACAGAGGATTGGACCCGTGACCTTATTGAGATAAGATTACAGTTTTTAGCGCTACAATTATTTTTTCGACGAAGCGATGTCACGTGACACCGCCTTGGTAGTGGGACAAAAGAAAGAAGTTAAGCATAAGATAATCACATAAAAAGGAGCAACATTGGCTGGTGACTGAATGTGTTGTTTGACTGCGAATTGGTCCTAATGTTCGCATAGTCATTCTTCAAACTTTTGGTAATTTGGACGAGGTGACAATTTATTTCATGGTTGTTCCTGTAACATCACTAATTGACAATTTATTTCATGGTCGTGAACTCCAATTATGGAAGTGTTTGCTTATGAATAAGCAGGTGCGGATCTACCTTAACTCAAACGGTGTCACGTGATATCGCTTCGTCGAAAATCTTTAATAATTATTTGTATATAATTCAAATGAAGAAACAAAAAACCAGTAAAATCAAATAAAGTGACAACACTTGTAATGAACTTAACTGGTTAGAGACCGAAGAATTTTATCTGTGGCAGCGAGTTCAAACCTCGGTAGGCTCATTTTATGTTTTAATTAATACTTTTATGCCTCATCTAAAAAGTAAAAACAATACGAAAGGGGTTTAAACCGTTTAGTATCAAAGCACTGAATTAGTGGATCCTAAGTCATAACTAAAGAGACCAGCATAATACAATTTTTAAATTGGAATGCCTCCTTTGTAAGTTTTATTATTTTTTTTGGTTGTTTTTTAAAATATGATATTTTATTTTATTTGTTGTCACGTCTAATGGCAACACCGCTTACCAAAAATCCTGCATACGCCGTCATAAATTAGGATAACTTCATCACATTCTACTTTCTAACTGTTGTTTAGGAAGCACTAGAGAGATCTTCCATGAATGGATCAAATCATACAATTTTTCAGCTGAACCTCCTTAATAATTTTCAGAAAATTTCTTTTTCATTTCAATCAATGAATTAGGAGAGCCAAATTCTATTGACTCGGATCAGTGCCTCCCATCAATTTCCCAAAAGTCTTGCCTATCTGTCTTTTCAATTTTTTTTCCCCACGTCTAATCGATACTTCCTCGTATTAGAGTTTTGAATCAAATTGCACCACTGAGGAGTCTCAGGAATTATCATCAGCACAAGCGGTTATTCTTGGAGTTTTGGCATGATGGGTTCTTACAACTGTTGAGTTTGCCTATAAAGATAATGTGAATCGACCTATGTTAAGTAAGAGGAAAAGTAACCTTTCAAAATAGTGTATGGTAAGAGAACTAATTATATATATATTTATATCGCCAACCAGACACAGACACAGTATAAATTTAATCCCATCTCTTACCTCACTTTATCCCTTATACCAAACGACCTCTTATAAAGTTATATTTGACCGAAATGTTTATTAACCCCATTCAAGTAAAAATAAAAAAGGAAGGTTGCTTTTGGTGAGGGGTTTATAAAGTGATGACTTGCTGATGTCTTAACATGGAATTCAGTGCAAGAATTAGATGGTGAAATTTGTCAATCACTGAAAGGAGATCAACACATAATTAATGGGGTAATTGTCTTGTGCAAAAGTCTCACAATTGGGTTACCACATATTTAATAGATTCACTTGCTCTTTTGGTTTGAGCGGGGTCTTTCAATGAAAATTGTTGTCTTTTGTCAACAAAAACACATATTTGGACAAGAATTCATGCATTGCATTGTTCCCCTTTGCTTGTAAGAACTGGCTTCTCATGTTGTTTGACTTTGCTCTACGACAAAAATGATTACGCCTTAATACTAAGCAAGTTAGAATTAGTAATTGTATATTAATTATTAATGTTCATATCGCTTCATTTAAGCCTGTCTCTTTTCAATATTTTACTTACAGTCGAATTTCTCTATAACAGTCTTGTTTGTTCCGAATATTTTTAAATATTATAGCAAAGTGCTGTTATAAAGAATACTTATTATAGCCCAACTAATTGGTAACGCCGACATAGATCTATTTCCCCCCCATTGTATTCTATGTTTCTCTAGGTTTAAATGGAATTTAAGGGGTTGTAGGTTTTCCGTTACAACTTCTTACCTTGTCCCTTTTAACACCTTCAATCACCATGATTGTTTTTATGACTTTGCTCTAATCCACTTTCGTTATACTCCCTCCATTTCAAAAATAATGAACCTATTTGACCGGGCACGGAGTTTAAGCAAGGATGAAAAACTTTTGAAACTTGTGGTCTAAATCAATATATAGATATTTTGTGACTATAAATCATATCATTAAGGGTAAAATGAGAAGTTTAAAAGTATATTAGTTATTTCAAAATTTAGAAATGGATCATTTTTAAATTGTTTTAAAAAGAAAACTAGTTAATTCTTTTTGAAATAGGAGGAGTATTAATTTTCCCCCTCATTAGTTAAGAAATCGAAAAAGGGTTCAAAATGCTCCTAACCTATTGGAAAAGGTTTAAAAATGCCTCATCCACCTATTGGGCTAAAAATACCCCTCCATCCACTTTTTTGGTTCACTTATGCCCTTTGACCGTTAGGTCAATGCTAAATTAAAAATAATTATTTTTTTGTAAAACTTAAAAAAAAAGTTGCAAAATATTTTTGTTTTTTTAAAACTAATGCGCCAATAGTCCACTAATTTAGTAAAGTCTTTTTTTTTTTCAGTTTTTAAAAATAAAAATTTTAATATTTTTTCAGTTTTTTTAAACCATTTTTTTTGTAAAAACTGAATTTTTTTTTGTAAAAACAGGAAAAAATGTTTATAATAAATATTTTCGTTTTTAAAAGCTGAAAAAATTATTTGAATTTTTTTTTCATTTTTTTTAAGCATTTCATTTTATTTCTGTTTTTCAATTTTCTTTAAATAAAAAATATTTTCGTTTTTTAAAAAAAAAAACTGAAGAAAAAATTCAAAAATGAAAATATTTTTTTTAGCTTTTAAGAAACGAAAATATTTTATTAAAAACATTTTTTTTCTGTTTTTACAATATTTTTTTCAATTTTTACAAAAACAATGCATATAAAAAACTGGAAAAAAAATTTGTAAAAACTTTATTGCTTTTAGTAAAAACTGAAAAAAAGAAGAAGAAGAAGAAGAAGACTTTACTAAATTATTGGACTATGGGTGCATTAGTTCAAAAAAACAGAAATATTTTGCAAAATATTGCTTTTAAGTTTTACAAAAGAATAATAATTATTTTTTAATTTAGCGTTGACCTAACGGTCAAAGGTCATAAATGAACCAAAAACGTGGATGGAGGGGTATTTTTAGCCCAATAGGTGGATGGAGGGTATTTTTAAACCTTTTCCAATAGTTTAGGGGCATTTTGAACCCTTTTCCGGTTAAGAAATGAAAGAAATTTCTAGGAATAAGTTGAAGTGGGTGGCCATGCAAGATCCTCTAATTACTTTTACAAACTTCTTTGAAAATGTTTGTTTGTAAACTCATTTAAAAAAGTTTTTAAATTATTGTATTGAGATACTTTTAAACAAATCAATTTCTTGACAAATAAAATAACCCAAACACCTTAGAGCTCGTTTGGATGGTTGTTACATATCGTTTCATAATGTATCGTATCGTATAGTATTATATTGTGTTGTATCGTTTGATGAATACAATGTTTGGATAGATTGTATCATTTGCCGTCGTTTCATGATATCACGCACCAGTAATATAAAGAATAAACTTGAAATATTTAAAAAAAATGATAGGGGGTAGAATTATTATATAAAAAGGTAGGGTAAAGGATAAAATAAAATTATTTAATATTAATGAAGGTGAGATAAGAGAAAAAAGATAAGGTAACAATGCGACCACACCAAATCGATCGTTACATAAAGTGACACATTTCATCGTTACGTAACGATGAATTTAACTATGATTGTTACATAAAATAATCACATCAAATTGATTGTTACATAACTGTCAACACCTTTTTCTGGAAGCTTTTAAAATTGTCCAATGGCTTCAGGAAATTGAAGGCATAAGAGGTAATCCAATTAATTACGCACTGTACAAAAGGTATATAAGGAAAAATCTCAAATAGAAAAATGAAGAGAAAAGAGTGTAATGTGAATTGGCTGAAAAAGAAAATTGTTTGATTTTTAAGGAAAATCTTATTTGTGAAGACAAAACAAGAATACTTTTTATCAGTTTGAAATTTTGAATGCTCTAACCAAAGTAATGTCCTGTACAATTTTGCATTTGGTGTTTATTTTATTTGCATGTCATATGTTTGTTTAAATAAACTTTATAATGAAATGTTTTCCATTTAACTATGAAAATGTAGGTCTCCCCCTTTTTTTCCATTGTTGTCACCGATACAGTCAGACTTTTCTATAAAAACATCCCTATATAACAATACTTCTCTTTTTATGTTATAACATATGTTCTCTATAATAACATTTCACTGTAACAGCTAGAAATATTCAGAACAAACAAAATGTTATAGAGAGGTTTGACTGTGTGTATATATATATATATGGGGCCATCTCTTCTCTTTTATGCCTTTTGTCTCTAACTCTTTCTCAAGTCAATACAATATTTTGTTTGTTTGTGCCTTCTCTTTTCCATTTGCTTTTTGCATGGCATTTTCACATAACCTCTCTACAAACTAATATATCCCTTTTATTTCGCCATTCACTCTATTTTCTCCTCTTTCTCTCTTTTTTCTTTGTTCCTTTCTTTGGTCTATCTTTCTTTTATTTGTTGAAGTGAGGATTGTTTTTTGGGATCATGGATTCATGGGATGCTCAGAAGATGTGAGTTTATAAGTTTACATTTTTTATGTTTATAATTATTAGGCATACTTTATTTCATGTTTTCAATCAAGAGTGGAATCTTTTCTTATCAAAGAATGTGTAAAAAAAAAAGGGCTTTGTCTTGGAAAATAATTTTTTGGAGAATTTTATCATTTCAAAGTATTAAAATTGAAAAAAAAAAGTGCATAACTATTGATTGAAGCAAGTGATATGAAATGAGCATAAAATAAAAGAAAATAAATTTTTATTAAGTGTTAAAAGAGCAGGTTGGGTTATATATACAGAGAGAGCGAGAGTGGAGAGTTAAAATGGGTCGAATAAATAAATGAGTTGGCTTATAATCCGTCCAATTTTTGTGTGGATCGGAACTTGGCGGGTCAATTAGGACTAAACAACGGGCCATAACCCAATTCATTTTTTTTTATAATTGTTTAATTACCAAATAAAACTAATACTCTCTCCGTTTCAATTTAGATGAGTTAGTTTGTCTCGTTACGAAGTTTAAGAAAAAGAATGGTCTTAAAAGCTTAAGGTGTAAAAGCTTTATATAGGAATGACATTTTTGTAGTTATAAAAGCTTCTCATTAAGGATAAAATGGGTAAATTAAAGAGTTTAAAGTTGAATTATTTCCAAATTTAAAAATGTGTCATTTATTTTGGAACAGACTAAAAAGTAAAGTACCTCATATAATTTGAAAAGGAAGAAATACATTTTCTTTTATTTTTTTGACTAATCAAACAAAAAAACTTATATTTCTATGTTTTCATATGTAGCTCAAATTGGCCCAATCCTTAAGATGGCTAACTTGGGTCATGTTCTTTTTAATCGGCCTATGAATATAAATCAAACCCAATCTACTCAAATCTAGGCTGGTTAGACGGATCACATTTTCATGATCTATATTTGACGCCATAATTTTTACCCATAAGTGACAAAACGCATTTTCTTCCCTTTGCCCAACCAAATTTATTTGATTCAGTTTTCGTCTTACTTTCAGGCTTGACATCTACATCCATGATTACTTGGTTAAGAAGGGCATGAATACTACAGTTGAGGCTTTGGCCAGGGAAGCTAATGTTAATCCGGGACAAGCTGGTAATTTTTTTTTAATTACGGAGAAATTTTGTAAATCGATGGATAATGGGCCTCTCTATCTTTCTAGGGTTGAAACTGATTTTTAATTTTGCTTTATTAGCGAGCATGATTCATTAAAGGTTCTTAATGCTTATGCTTAATTTGGAATGTGAACCCATTAATTGAGTAATTCAATTGTTTATGGTAAGCCGCTTTTCATGTTTCTAAAACTGTATTAAATTAATTGCTTGATTATTGCGGGGTATGTTTCAGCTGTCAATTCTCCTGTGGGATTTCTAGCTGAGTGGTGGGATGTGTTTTATGATATATTCAACTCTAATCAAGCTGAGCAGGCCCAAGAACCCAATAATGAGGTGTTAGCTAAACTTTTCTCATTTCTTTTTTTGTGACATTATAATCTGAATGCATGAATTTTTAAATTTTCATGTTCCACGGACTATGGACAATGTGGCACCTTATAGCCCTTTTGTATGCCATCATTTTCTCCTAAATTTATGGATTCTAATTTCTCCCTTGTGATGCCACCATTTTATTCTAACTATATGGCACCTAATATATCTCTTGCGATGCAGGGCTTTAATCCTGACTCTAAGATAAAAATGCAAGATGTTATGTTTCCTGATGTGGAAGTGACGTCTAAGTTACAAATTCTTGAGGTGGACGAAGCGAGTCACAGGGTGCGATCTGCAACCGCTTCTAGGTAACATGTTATGTTTATTCCTTATTTGGACCAACTTTTCTGCACTTAATTTATTTTACAGTGTTTGCCTTATTCACTTCAATGTGGACGGAAAGAGCTTGGGGCCATGTTGTATCTGTTCTGCTTGTTCGTAACATTTTTGTTTTTTAGTTACTAAGGGAATCGAATGAGAGAAATTTGTCAAAATTACGCCCTCGATGGGTTATGCAGCAAGGTTATGACTGTTACATTGGATGTATCCAATTCTCCATGTTTCTTGCAAAAGGCTGATGTTGTTACATGCCTTTCAGTCTAGTAACTTGAGATCAATTGCTTAATAGCGAACGTGATATAGCCTTTCTACGATAACTAGTTATTGCTAAGAATTTGTGTAGAGAATGCATCATTATAGTTAATCAAGTTGGTGTGAATCAGAAGATTTCTAATACCTTTGATGTACATTGATTTCATATAGCCCCCGGTGCAGCAAATGCCAAATATGCCTCAAAAGTGGGAGGCCAGAGTATGTTTACATTTCCCTTACAACAGTGAACTTTTTCAATAAAGTTGTGATGTAACTGACAAGATTTCATTTCTGATAGGATGAGATAAGTGGTATTTACTTTGGAAGAACAAACCAGATGGATCCAAAACCCAGTGGCCCTACAAAAGCTTTGCTTCCTACAACTAAATCTTCTGATGCTGGTTTGTCTTTATCTGGTTTCAAATATTTTGTATTCAGATATTAAAATATTAAGGAAGTTTTCTGTTTTACTGGGAACTCATACCAGATCCTCTGTTGCTCTCCTATCAGGCTCTTCCACCGGCTCCTGCTCCTAGATGCAGCAAGCTCCCTAATCAAATCAAGATCTCGTGATTTTTTTATCTTCCTTTTGGCATCGCATGAAGAAGGTGATCACTTCAGAAAGTGAATTTTGTTACTTCTTTATCATGTTGAGCATTTGACTTTTCTTGTTATCCAAGTTTTACTCTTGAGTACTCGGTCATGGGTGGAATAAGTTCTGATACAAATATTACATATTGTTGCTTTCTCCCAATTACCAAATAGTTGTTGCCTGTTAGTTAATCAACACATAGATTTGGGAGAAATAGTTCTTTAAGAAGCATTTTAAAACTTTTTCTACAAATAGAAAAAATGAAACTATATGTAGTCTCTTGCATTTTGTTAATCAACACAAAGATTTAAGGTGCAGTGTCTTGATGGTTAACGTTAAGCTGCTAATACATTTAGATGTAGCAAATAGGATTTAGGTTTTGACAGTGAAGAAATCATAACACCAATGGCTTCAGGCATGAGTGACCCAGATAAGGTCACATGCAACTGTGTTACATCTAGAACAATGTAATATAGAATGCTGAGTTGGTGATTGTGATAATACAATATTATAAACAACACTAAATTTGGTCCTAGGTTTGTTGTACCACAATTCTCCTTGATCTCCTATGTTGACGTAGAAGTGTGAGTGTCCTCTGTATGAGGTGATAATGGTTCTATTAGGGAATTCTCTTACATTGACCAATAGAAAATACGTTGATAAAAAGCATGGTTAAACCTAAGTCCAAAAGATCCTAATCATTCAAGGTGGTGAATGTTGTGGTGCTATAGAGTTAGGAGTTGATGACGGGAGTAGAACATTTGCAGTCAATGGCCAAAGAGTCATGCATTATTTGAGCCATGTGGATAAAGGAAGATTGGTATTGGAGATTGAGTTGGGGGACCACAATCGGTACCTTAAAGGTGTGTTATGCCGTTCCACGAAGTTAAATATGCCGCTTTTGTTTCTGTTTGTTCTGTTGAAACTGTGTCGTAAGAGTAGAGTGCATAGATTCAGGAAAATTTCTGCATTGCGATATTTAGGGGGAATACATCCTCCTGGTGCATCATTTGGTGGATAGGGGGTAGGGTAGAAGAGGAAGGGGATCCCTGAGTTGTTAAAGGGAAAACGATGGTAGTTCAATTGCTTTTGAATCCCATAACTCCCACTAGTATCCCTTTTTAAGCTCGGAAAACAAAGAACAAATACTTAAGTTTTATTTTATCAAGTATTAGGAATTTACTTCACTATATTTTCTCATTGGAAGATCAAGGAGAAAAGGAAGAAATCCAATTAAAGAGGAGCCTTGAGTGTCATTCAAGTGCAGATTTGTCGAGTCAGGACTTAGCTCCATGCCCTTTAGTCTTGAAGCCTTCCATATGGAAACACCAATCGAGGTGGCCACTTTCATCACTGTTCAAGTAGTGATCTCACTGTCGAGCAAGCTTAAACCATGAGGCTCTAGTGCTTATAAAATCGAAAAGCACAAAAAAGCAACAAGTTTGATGAGGTTTGAAGCGAAAAGTAAAAAGTGAAGCTCATGCTTCTTTGAAGTAAAGTGCACAAGTTACGGAAAACTAAAAAATACCAAACGGGCATAAATTATTACTATAATAAGGTAATTATTAATCGAACTCTTCATAATTGAGTCAAAAAATGGACCGCATCTTGTTACAAAGATTTTGCGCGTCATTATTTGAAGCGCACAGTTCTCTAAAGCGCATGGCTTCACCCACGAAGCGATAACTCCTAGCTTCGCACTGTTTCGTCGTTTTAAGTGGCGTATCGATGACTTTTAATAATACTATAGAGATTCAGCTGATCTTGCCATCATAACATAACATGTCTGAAAGCCATTTTTCTTTACCTTGATCGACTTCTATATTCTTCAAGTAGCTTCCTAAAGCTAACATATTTTAAACTACTCGTTGTCTTAGCAAGTAGTCCAAAACTAAGTTTCTCGAACTCGGGTACGGGTGTTCGATACGGGTGCGGATCTAGAGGCTGGACCCTTCATGATCTAAATTATAAGAATTAGGGGTATGGATACGGATACGGATGTGTGGATTCGGCTAAAAATAATTCAAATATCTAAAAATAGAATTATAAAGATATATCTAAATTATGAGACACTATGTGAAAAACTTAAAAAGTATTCTAAGAAGGAAAAAATCTTGATCAAGAGGACAATTCGAGGAGGATATAAAAGAAAAAGGACTGATATAAAATTCTCTGTATACATGATAATTCATTTTTTTCAAGTTCACCCTAGCTTTTATTTTGATTTAAAAAATCATTGCATTTGTCCCGAATTTCTTGCTCGATTTTGGTCTAAGTACTCCTAATCGGTTGACCAAATCGGGTACAAATCACACACCCACACCTGCGCCCACACTCACATAGTGTTGACACGGGTACGACACTGAAAGTGAACAGTCCGAACAACTTAGGTCCAAAACCCTTCTATCTAGGTCATTCCAATTTCAGCAAGTTATGACTAGAGGGCGTCCGACCCGGTAAAAGTACAATTATTAGAGGAAGTCATAATTAAATATGTATATTCCATTTGTGACTTCCTTTGTTTTTCTCTAATAACCGTCATAAGATAGAGCATTAAAGTAAAGATATACATTGTGAAGTTGAACTTTTTTCATCCCAATTCTTCATTTCGTTATAAATACTTAAACAATAAAAACTCAAATTTCATTCTATTTTCTATTGAATGAGTCTTTATGTGCAAGGTTTATGAAGATTTGGTGTTAATAGCAAGTATGACTTTCCACGACTGTCACAGAGTTTCCTAATCCTGCTTTCTTGATTATATTTGCAAATCCAATAAGAAATAATACATTCAGACATTTAAGATATTTGGGACTTAAAGAATTTTTTCATTGGTCAAATGCTCTTAAGCATGTCTCCCATAAAATGATATTTATGAAATCTAGAAGAACTAAAGCTTTTACCGCTCCTTAAGGTTAAAAAGCATGAATTTTCGAGTTACTACATTATAATATTTCCTAGAAGTAAATGTACTAAATGTTTTTTTATAGTCGTGGTGTCCGGAGTAGCTTGCGCGCACCTTAGTTAAATTTACGGGGTACCTGCTACTTCCCATCAACACAAGTATCGAGTAATTCTATCTATCAAGGCTTGGAGACGGGAAGAAATCACCTAGTAGATGCTAGTGATATTAAATATTTAGATCTATAATATGAAAATCAAACAACATTATACGATTGTAATTTCTGCACCTAAGGGTATGACTAGCGGTCAATATAGTGTGGTGAAAATCATTGGAGACAAAAATTTACATTCCAAAAGGGCAGCCCGGTGCACTAAGCTCCCTCTATGCTCGGGGTCTGGGGAAGGGTCGGACCACACGGGTCGTAACCTTACCCTTCATTTCTGCAAGAGGCTGTTTTTGAATGTGTAAATTGGTAAGTGCTTCAACTTTGAGACAAGATCTGGTCTAATAATAGAATACCCCTTTATTATCTTATGAGTAAAGGACTGTGGTTATTAGGAGCTGAAAATTGGTCATCTCCTCTGTCCCCTCTGCATCTCTATATCCTTGGATTCTGAAGTTGATACTTAGAATATGCACATATTTTCCACTGGTTTGCTTATGGAGCGGTGAATCACCTTCTATTTCTGTATATTATCTACAGTTTCATTTTGAAGATTTTTCTCATCAATTAGCATCACAAGAGCTGCCATTAAATTTCCTCGCAATGATCACACATATGATATCTTAAATCTCTTAAGGTCTAGATCATACAACCGATGAATTTGAACTAGCAGTTCAGTAGTTATTTAGTTGAATATTGGTGGAGGCATTTATGTGTTCTTTATGATTTCTTATTTATTTCTTGTTGTACTTCTTATTGATTTGTCCTTCTGTTGTGCCTCCAGGGAAAAATAAAGCTGCCCAACAAGTATTTAATCAAGTTTGGCTGTCAGCTGTAAGTGCTCTGAATTTTTCACATCAAAGGAAAAAGTTAACATTATGTGCATGTTTACTTTCTTGGTGACTGAAGCTGTTAAAACTTAAAACGGGATGAGAATCACATGAAGGAAATTGTCTCGAAAACCTACAAATTTTTGGAATAAATTCCAACTTAGCTAAAGATTGGACACAATGGAATAAAAAGATCCAATATAAGTGATATCTACTAGTTGAGAATAGGTTTTAGTCGTGTTAGTACGTTGATTTTGAACCTATCGATTTTTCCTAGGAGTATTTTAACCTTATCATAGATATATATGCCAGTAAAAATATAGAGAAATTTCAATCTTAATATTATTTATATATATTTAAGTTAATTTTCACTTCTATTTTTGTTTGGTACGATGATGACATGAATTGATAAAATGGAGAAATTCAGTGAAGGTTCCTATAGCCGACCCTAAATTGTGTGTGATTGAGGCATAGTACTTATTGTATATGCATATTTAGTTTCAATTTCGGTATCATTTTGTTCATTTCTTTTTAGAAAGTTGGTTCTGTTTCTGATGTCATTGACTGTCTATTGTCTAGCCTAGTTTAATAGTACCAAAAAATAAAACAACTGTCAAATACTGAATCCTACAGGATATTTTAACCTAAAGTGGAAGCTCAAATATTCGATATGCTTACTCATTCTGATTTAAGAGGAAAAGATGCAGGAGAGTTTGTCCCTGGTGAACGACTGATCGTACCAAAAAAGCTCTTATTTTAGTTTTGACATGGAGCATGAATTCATTTTTAGAAAAATCTAGTCTTTGAGAGTTTCTACAAGTTTGTGAATGAATCGTCGCTATTTAAGTAAGAAATTAATTTTAAAACTTTAATTAAAAAAATGTGAGAGAACCTTATGTAGGAAAAAAGTAAAATTCACCTAAGTAAATATTTGCATTGATTTCAACATAAACAACTTTAAACTCCTAGTGATTGGCAGAGTAAAATAATGATTCCACCTTAAGATACTAATCTGAATATCTGTATCAAGATTTTCAATCACATCTGACAGTATCCTATTTTTGATTCTATACATGCCAACTCATGAATTAGTATCTGGTTTTAATTTCCAAAAAAATCCCAAATGTGTCAGAACTTCCCATTTTGGAAAAGTTACGGAATCTACATTAATAGGATCGTTTCTTATTCAATGTCTTTAGATGAGATTCCCTCGTCCTTTTTTTTCTTTCTAATTAGAGTTAGAACAAATGGACAAAAAGGGAGAAGCGAATTGAATTTTGATAATTTTATTGATGAAGCGGCAAGCATCCCATTGTATAAGGTTCCAAACCTATATGGCTAATAAGAAGGAAGCCAAAATTGACTCCTAGAAAGTGTATAGTAATGAACCACAATGATCTATCATTGGCGGACGTCACACATGACACAACCAATGCAACTCAAGGTCATGCACTAATAGAAATTCCTTACATTCCTAGTAGCAAAGGAGAAAGGAAAATAAGAAATTTTATTGATTGCATGGGGAACATCCTGCCTATAGACTTATACATTAAAGGAAAACATCTCACAATGTCACGATCCAAATTTGCCTCCGTTGGGTATCGTGATGACACCTAATCTTAGGGACTAGATAGGCCTAGCAGTTACTGAATAACAAAATAATAAAGGAAGGCTAGCAGTCTCGATATAAAATATCAACAGAATGTACAAACTTTCCCAAAACCTGTAAGGACCCGTAAAATTTTCTTGTTTAAAAATACTACCGAACAAAGTCCCCGAGTTGTTTTATTTTGGAAATCTTTGAAACAGACCTGAACTGAGTAAAAAGTACCCCGAGACTTGAAGAATGTGATTTTCTAGAAAATAGGTGCTATGCGACGCACTATGCGATCGCACAACGTGTATGCGGACCGCATAATGGTCTCATACCTAGGCAGAATACTGCCCCATTTGAGGTCAACTATGCGGTCCGGTATGCGATCGCATAACGTGTATGCTGACCGCACAATTGGTCGCATACCTGGGCAGTGTGTTCTGGATTTATGGCCCACCCTGAGGGCCATTGTGTGGTCAGATGTGCGAACCGCATGTCAGGAATGCGATCGCATTCCTGACCGCATTCTTGTGTCGGGTCCTATTTTTCTAATTTTTGAAACCTGACCCCAGTTCATTAAAACACCCCTCCCCTTCATTTTTAACCATTTTCTGAACAAAACTAGAGAGAGGGGAGAGAGGGTTCTTAAGGGAGAAAGCCTCATCTTTACCAATTGGGTTTTCAAAGTCACTCAAGCCTGGAAATTTCGAGTAATCGTCTTCTTCTTCATTCTAACAGGTAAGAATCCCCAAACCCTTTTCATTAATTTTCTGAATTTAAACAAAATGGGGACTCCCATGAATTGATTCTTGAAAATATAAGTTTATACCTTGCATTCATGTTCATTAATGTCCATAATCTAGTAAGAGGGAGCGGGTTGGGTAAGGTTCACAANGGGGGGGGGGGGAGTCACATAGCAGTTGATAAAGGCTTAAAAAGGGTTCAAATTGTATGCATGGCTCTCGATTCTGAGTTGAACATGTTTAATTGTGAACCAGATTGACGATACTAGTCGGTCCGGTGATTCGTGAATAAAGTTTAAGAAGGAATTTCGACCCCAGGTATGTATGGCTAACTTTAACCTTCATAGAATCCTCTTGTTGGGTTTGAGTATGTGGTATGTGTAACTTGTTTGGAAATATGTGAATTGACTGTTCAAACGTGCTAAGACGTGAGACTTTATTCTCTGATTCTTCCTGGGTGATTGTCATGCTACTATGCTGTATGAAGTTGTAAAAGGTGCTTGATGGGCAATGAACGAAAGATTGATAATGTGCTCAAATGTGGGAATGTGTAAAATAGTTGAAAGCCATACGTGGAAAGTAATGAAAAAGAGTATTGTGAAACAATGTAACTGAATTGAGCGAATGTGGCAACACAGTGTTCATGAAATTTCTACTTGATAGATGTTATGGTGCCTTGGGCCCAAATAAATGAGTCGTTGATATGAATTTGTATTCCTTGAATTGGTGATTCTTGAGATGAAATTGTTTGTGACTGTCATGTGAATTAAAATCGTCAGGCGGGGTCGGGTTGCGCACCGCAACACGAAGTAATAAGGATGATGCGTTGTGGTGATATGGGTGGCCGAGGTAATAATGGTGGCCGAGGTAATAAGGATGAAATGTGATCGTTATCACTGCTGAAATGAAAAACTATGAGCTCTTGAATATGATGATGTTGAAAGGGAAAAAGCAGAGATTGTGCATCTTGTTTGATTCTGGTTGTTTCCTTCTATATCTATTAATTGGTTTTATTTTTGCTCCTTAATTGTGTATTGCTTGATTGTACTTGGGATAAAGTTTGTTTATACATACTAGTACTATTCCACAGTACTAATGTCCCTTTTGTCGGGGGTGCTACATCTTTTATATGGATATAGGTGGATCCATAGCAGGTTGCTCAGCTCGCCATTAGTGGTGTCTTCTCTTCATCCTTCTCAGTTGTACTAATGAGCCCCATTTCCTCTCGGGGCCATGTGTAGTTCGGGCCTTCTCTTTTTGAGTGTATTATGTATTGTAAGGTATAGCCGGGGCCTTGTTGCCAGCAAGTATTGTATAAGTTCCTAGTACTCTTAGAGGTTCCGTAGACACTACGTGGGTGTAAATGTATATTTTGGGTAGTGGTTATATGTATTTGTAATCGTGTTCCGTATCAGAAAGTGGCGTATCCAATATGCATGAATTGGACTTAATGCGGTAATCACACACTTTTAAGCTTGTCTCACCGTTCCTCGTAATTAACGTTTGTTATAGATACGGGGAAGCACGTTGGGTGGAAAACACAAATCAGGTTCGCTTGACTGGGCATCACCCGGTCGAGTGCCAGTGGCGTCCCTCGATTTTGGGGCGTGACAAACTTGGTATCAGAGCCAAAGGCTTTAATACTGTCCTAGGATGTCTCAGAGCCGTGTCTAGTAGAGCTCTTCTTATCGATGTGCTGTCGACCACATCTATAATTTGGGGGCTACATGGACATTTAGGAAACACCCTTTTTATTGTTACTCTATATCGTGCGGTGAAGTGGAAAGTGAGAATGTTCTTGCCTAACTCGTGCTCTGTTCCAAAATTTTCAGTAATGGCACCAAGGAAGAGAGCTCGACTCGGCCTAGAGGTCAGTGCCGCCCCAAGTGTGGCCGTAACTTCTGTACCCGATGGTATAGGTGGGAGCGAATCCCCGACCTTGAATCCGTCTGGCCTACCTATTCCAGATCAAGGTGTTCCTATTCATGCTGCGGCAGAGGGTCCTACAACCCCTCCCGCTGATATTCCAGATCCTTTCTCTGTTCATAGAAATCTTTAAACAGCAGTTCGTCTGAAAACTTTTGCAAATAAAAATAATTTTAGTATGGAAGAGTTTACTTTGAAAACATACTTTCTCCAAAAGTAGATATAAGGATAATTAATAGAGAGAATTACGTAAAACATAGTTTCTTTCAAACTACGAAGCTTTCCAAAGATGCTTTCCCAATAAATGACTTCCGAATCTCATTTTAGGCAAGACTAGTTCTTTTCAAATATACCTTCGATGTAAAAGTCATTCAAGTATAATCATTTCAACCATTGATTTTTCAATAACACTTTTCAATAAAATACTTTGATCAAAATCTCCTCAAGATTTATCCACCGGAACTCAGTCCGTAACTCAGAAATTACCATGCCGTACAGGATAAATATCAAATCTTGCCTATAAATGCAGTAAGAGATCAGTAGGAATATCCAAATTTAGAACAATGAAATAAAATTCAAAGACAAGTGCACGACATCACCCTTCGTGCTTTTACTCGCATCCTCACCAAAACAAGTGCACGACATCACCCTTCGTGCTTTACTCTCATTCTCACCAAAACAAGTGCACCACATCACCCTTCGTGATTTACTCTCATTCTCACCAAAACAAGTGCACGTCATCACCCTTCGTGCTTTACTCTCATTTTCACCAAAACAAGTGCACGACATCACCCTTCGTGCTTTACTCTCATTCTCACCAAAACAAGTGCACGTCATCACCCTTCGTGCTTTACTCTCATTTTCACCAAAACAAGTGCACGACATCACCCTTCGTGCTTTTAATCTCATGACATGGCACGGCATTATCCTTCACGCTTTAATATCATAACACGACACGACATTATACTTCGTGCTTTAATATCATAACATGGCACGACATCACCCTTCGTGCTTTATTATCATAACGCGGCACGACATTATCCTTCGTGCTTTAATATTATAACATGACACGACATCACCCTCCGTGCTTTATTATCATAATGCGGTACGACATTATCATTCGTGCTTTAATATCGTAACATGGCACGACATCACCCTTCGTGCTTTATTGCTATCGTCCTCACAATACACGGCATCACTCTTCATGCTTTACACTCTTCCTCACCCAAACACTATCAAGAACAATAGTTTGGCAAGGAAAAACCAACAATATGACCCATAAACCACCACATCCCGCCAAGGGAGTCAACAATACAAACAATATCTTTAACAGCATAACCCGTAATAAAAACCACAACATCCCGGCAAGGGAGTCAACAATACAACAATATCATTAACAATATAAACAGTAATAGGAACCATCACATCCCGGCAAGAGAGTCAACAATACAAACCATATCATTAACAGCATAGACAGTAACAGAAACCATAACATCCCGGCAAGGGAAACAACTATAACCAATCTCACCTAAACAGTTAACTTCACGGAATAACACTCCGCCTAAACAAAAGGCCCAATAATAGGTAACATCAAGGAAATACAAATAACATAAATGTATAGCAATTATACCTAAGTGGCACTTAATGGAATAGTCATATAAATCACAATGTAAGACTCACGGGCATGCTTAACTCCAATGAATAGATGTTCCAACTATGGCTAGTCAACTATAAGGCTAGAGGACACTAATTATAGTCAATTAGGCAAGCTAGGAAGAAAGTATAGCATGATGATAAGAGAAGTATAATATCAGTTAAGTCAAGGAAAGTCAAATAGCCAACGAAGAATCCAAAAATCAAGTAATTCTAATTTAAATAGGAAGGAATGAAATTAACAACCAAGGATTCAATCAACCCAGTACACACTCGTCACCTTGCATACTCGGACTACAATTAACAAGGAAGACTCAATACTAAGGGGTAGTTCTGTCACGCCCCAAAATCGAGGGACGCGACCGGGACTCAACCGGAGGACCCCAGTTAAGCGGACCTGGAATTGCCTTTCCTATCGCACGCGTTACCCCGTGATTTCAATATACATTATTCATGTGAAATAACCATTTACAACTTAAGCATAAACTTACAACTTGAATTCATTTCTACTTTTTATCGTTACCAACGTGTGGTACCATATACTTACAAAATACATACAACATTTACCAGCGTGGATCACGATTCCTAAATGTACCATTACTTACCCAAAATACATATGTACACTACACACATTGTGTCTACGGAGCCTCTACGAATACTAGAAACATAACATCACATGCCGGCAACAAGGCCCCGGCTATACCTTACAATACACAATAAACTCAAAAGAAGGTGGCATGAACCACACATGGCCCCGAGAGGAAGCGGGGCTCACCAATGCAGCTGACGGAATGGAGAGGAGGCACTACGGTCGGTGGGCTGAATTACCTACTATGGAACCACCTACAATCATCATAAGAATATGGCGCCCCCGACAAAAGGGACGTCAGTACATTTGAATTGTACTGGTATGTTTGAACAAACTTTACTCTAAGTAAGATCAGCAATGCACAAATAAGAGACAGTAATAGAATCAACAAGCATTGCACAGAAACAGAAACAATCAAAATCACAAGTTCCACAGATTCCCTTTTTTTTCCTTTCCATCGACACCATATTCACAGAGAATTTCATCGTAAGGAAACAATCTCAGTACAACCAATCACCCATACGATATCAAGCCACAACAGATCATTCCCAAAACACGAGTCAAAAAAAGACATTTCCCCAATCAGTGTGGTATGATTGAATCAACCACAATTCCTGTTTATCATATCATTTCATAGCTCTTAGCACTTAATCATATTCACATACTTGAGTTCGCTACCAATATTTCATACCGGCACATTAGGGTACTTAACCAACCTTACACATGGAAAAACATTCACAAGTAAATCACCTTTCCACAATTTCGAATAGCAAATACATGAATTTTAGCTAGACAGTCAGAGAGTAGGTCATCATGCCTCAACATATTTAGAACACCCGATTTTCACATACTCAGACAATTAACACGGAACAAATCAAACAATACACAACCAAAAGACAGTACTAGAACCAATCAATCAATGCACGTGGAAAGAAACAACCAAAATCAAATAAGATGTACAATCTCTCCTTTTTCCCTTTCAACATCATCATATTCAAGAGCTCATAGATTTTCATTTCATTAGTGATATCGATGACATTTCATCCTTATTACCTCGGCCACCCTTATTACCTCGGCCACCCTTATTACCTCACGCCTCATGAAGCTTATTCCTTTGTGTTGTGGCGCACAACCCGATCCCACCTGACAATCATATTTCATAACAGCAACCACAAAAAATTACATCACAAGAATTATCCTTTCAAGGAATACAAGTTCATATCAACAACTCATTTATTTGGGCCCCAGGCCCCACAACATCTATCAAGTAGAAATTCCAGGAACACGGTACTTCCACATTTGCTCAATTCAGTTACATTATTTCACAATACTCTTTTCATTACTTTCCACATATGGCTTTCAACTATTTTACGCATTCCCACATTTGAGCACATTATCAATCTTTCGTTCATTGCCCATCAAGCACCTTTTACAACTTCATACAACACAGTAGCATGACAATCAACTAGGAAGTATCAAAGAATAAAGTCTCACGTCTTAGCACGTTTGAACAGTCAATTCACACATTTCCAAACAAGGTACACATACCACATATTCGAACTCAACAAGAGGATTCTATGAAGGTTAAAGTTAGCCATACATACCTCAAAGAGCTTTTCCTTAGGTTTATACAATACACCAACACCTCTAGCCATAACAATCTATAAGGAGATAGTGGAAATCAATTAATAATTAGGAAGATTACCCATGGTATAACTCTCTTAGGAATTTCATCAAACATCTAGAATGTGAAGTAGACTACAAGGTTTAGAAATGGTAATCTCTTCTTCCTTCACCCAATTTTTTTAACATGAACTACCCAAATTAGTTCTTTAATAGCACATACTACAACTTAGTCCCACATGCACGACCTATTTCTAACCCTCACAACTTATTTGAACACTTAACTTCTTGCATGAAATTTTTGGAAGTAGAACTTACCCGGACGATAGTGAGCTAGAGATTAGCAAGCTTGATTCTTGAGGATTTGTGCAAGATTGATGATTAGGAGGCTAGGTTTCCTCTTTCTCTCTCTAAAATGCTCTCACCTCTCTCTAGATTTAGTGTAAAAATAGTCCCAAATGAAGCCCCAAAGCTTATTTATCAAAGTGGGTTCGGATATGAAAAGTTCCAAAAATGACCCCCGAAGTCAATTATGCTATAGCATAATCGACAACATAATCAACTATGCTATGGCATAATCAACATGTGGGCAGCATAATCATTATGCTATAGCAGAATCGACATCATAATCAACTATGCTATAGTATAATCAACATGCGACAACATAATGGTTTTGCCCGATTCTGCCCCATTATGCGACACAAATGCGGTCCGCATAGTCGTTTCGCGATCGCAAAAATGGTCACAAATCCAGCCTTTGGTAATTTGATCATAACTTTGTGTAGGAATGTCCAAATGACGAACGGTTTGAAGAGTTGGAAACTAGACTCAATGACCTTTCATTTGATAGGTTTATCATCATATAATAACTTGTATATAATTAGATATGATCGTTCAAAGTGTGGACTAGTGCAAGTACCTTTAGAATTTTAGCTTATTATGAAATTTTCCCACTTGGCTTGGACTTAGGCCCCTCCTTGGACCCTACCTTACTTATTATATGACTCATACACTTATTCACCACATCCCATTCATTTACATCATATTTAAAGAACATAAAAGTATTATAATTAGTCTACCTGGCACCCGAATCCTATATTGCTTAGCAAAATTTTCTGGGGTCTTACAAGTTCCCCCACACAAGGTTAGGCAAGATACGTTTCAAAGACGACAACCCGGAACTCAAAATAGACTTTTTCGGGTGAAAAGACCTCCGGACGACTTACAATCAACTAAAACAACTTCAAAATACACATAAAACGTATAAGGAACGATTCCTAATAATAAAGTCTCAATCTTTACAAAATCATAAAAATCAACCCAAAAGTTGACCCCCGGGCCCGTACCTAGAAACCTGGAAAATTTTACAATTTCCGGTTACCCATTCCGATACGAGTTCACCCATACTAAATTTATCCAATTCTGATAATATTTGGTCTTTCGAATCATGATTTTTCATTTTAGAAACTTTCTTTCAAAACCCACAATCCCCTCAACCCAAAACACAAATTAAATGATGAAAACAAGAACTAATTCATGAAATATAAATAAATTCTAGTGGAAGAACACTTACCCATTCGATTTGTGTGAAAACCCCTCACAGAATTGCCCAAAACCGAGTTTTAGAAGTCAAAATATGTTTAAAATGGTGAAACCCCCGATTTTGCAAACTTATATTCTGCCCAGGGGTTTTGTGAATCGCGATCGTGGGAATCGAGGCGCAATCGCGTAGAAGGAAAATGAAGCTGGCTTAAAATGCCCTACGCGATCGCGGAATAGCTTATGCGATCGCGTATACGGAGTAAGTTGGCTTCTGCGATCGCAAATCAACTATTGCGATCGTAGTGAAGGGATTTCCTGGGCGAGTCAGACAATCTATGCGATCGCAGATCCTTCAATGAGATCGCATAGAAGGAAACTAGAAGGTAGTATCAGCAGTGGAAAAATGAGGAAAATCTATCTGAAACCTATCAGAAACACACCCGAGGCCCCCGTCTAAATGCACGAAAAATTCTTATAACCTAACACGGACTCGCCTCGAGGTTTCAAACCACATAAAACACACTAAAACGATGAATCAAACCCAAAAATTATTAAATTCCTCAAAACTTCTTTAAACATCAATTTTTTTGCATTTTTGACCCGAGTCACGTCATATCAAGTCCGTTTATTACCAAACTTCACAAATAACACATATAAATCATATCGAACCTGTTCCAGGCTCCAAAACCAAGATACGAGCCCGATACCACAGGCTTCACATAAAATTTCAATTTCAAAAATCTTTATATTATTCAAAAAACAATTTTCTTTATAAATTCATTTCTCGTACTTGGGACCTCGGAATTCGATTCCGGGCATACGCCAAAGTCCCATATTTTTCGACGGACTCTCCAGGACCGTCAAATCATGGATCCGGGTCTTTTTACCAAAAATGTTGACCGAAGTCAATTTTATTCAGATTTCTAATACAAAATTATCATTTTTATTAGTTTTCACATAAAAGCTTTCCAGCTACACGTGGGCTGCGCACACAAATCGAGGTGAGATAGAAGGAGGTTTTCACAACCTCAGAACATAGAATTAGCTAGAAAATTACGGTATGACCATTCGGGTCATCACATCCTCCCCCTCTTAAACAAACGTTCGTCCTCGAATGTGCCAGGATTCATCTTGCACTTATCCAATCATTGATTGTACACTTCTAACACATACCCGCGGGTGATCCCACGTCACCGCAACCCACGAAAGCCTGATGAAACAATCACAACGGCAATATAGCATTCACATCACCACTGATAAGCCTCTTACCTCTACTTCTCACCCTCTACTCATTTACAAAAGACCCGATTCTAAATCCATATCCGGCATTAACCTCAATCAGCTACATTAACTCATGACTACACCCACAAGGCACGACCACACAACAAAGTACATCACACATAGGCTCATATAACGCTTTTGATCACAATAGCTGCCGAAATCACCTCGACATTGGCATTTAGCCCCACATCTGAATGAACTCGATTCCCAAACCTCATAACACTGATAATGATGCAATAAACACAAAGTCTTCATTATTAAACACACGAGTCACTAGCCACAACTGACACCACCGGGGACACATCCCGCAAACTAAACTAAATAAAACACATAACAAAATGACTGAATAAGAAAATTGAAACATATAAACGAACTATAAAACAAGCCCATAGGCACAAATTTCTATCAATACCGACTTAACAAAAACAATATAACAAGGAAGAAGCAAATAATATGAACAAATCACAAGGATACCATCCTGATAAAATTTCCACTGCGGTACTCAACCTAGTCCAAACATATCAAGTCACAAATACCACGAGGACCTCGCCCTCAACTCTGAATCGCATACCGATAATATATCATACTAATTGAAATTCCTCCACAAATTCATCTCAGTTGATAAAATCATAACGATAACTGAACTCTCATCTCGATGAAGTATCAAATCACAACTCGTAAAAAAAATACTCCGGAACATCATATAAAGCTTACCATGTAGTACAACAAGGACTCACTGCCAGTTTCACTACTATCAAGAATGAATAAAACAACAATAGACACATGCTACTACTCAGAATCTCCCAACAGGAGCAAACAAAAAATGGGGTGCAAACAAGGAACTCACTCATAAATGAAACAACAAATAAGGGAACTCGTCCTGACCAGCAGAGCTATAATGAATTACAATCGGTGCCCCTCTGCAATACATCAAAACATACCTGGGTGATGATGTATGGCACAGGGACCTCTATCTTACTATATGAAACACAACAATGGGTCGGGTCTCCCCCTCTTAGGGGCCCTCTACTCACCTGAATACCCTGCTACCACACACCTACCTGAACACTGGAACAATCTCTCACCCTGTAACTAACATCGCCACACTAAAACAATCTCGCTGCCGACATGGCCGTGGAAAAACAATTAATATGAACCCTCTAAGACCCATGAGTACCTGAAATCCCATGCGAAGCTGGTAATGCAAACTAAATTGGTTGACACACAAAGCCTTTACCGTGTCGTACCTTGCCTCCATAATACGGACCAGTAGATCCTATGATCTACGAGGCCTCATTTCCTCCCTGAACTCTCTCCCTGATCTCGTCTGTCCTCTCGCTCCTAGTCCTACATGCTCTCTAACCGGTGAGCGATCCCCCTTACCTGCTGAAACGAGGCATCTTACTCTAACTCTCGACTCCCGCTAAACCGAATATCATGCCTAAATCTCCAAAATGACTCTATGGACTCATCTCCCAACTGAAGCAACCAAGCGAAGTGCTGGTCTATCCCACTCACTGAATCTAACGGCATGCTCCCATAGTGACACAGCGTCCTAACGCAAATTCTCAAACTCCACGTGCCGTACATCCCGAAGGAGCTGAGGCGCAACCTCCCTCAAAGCATCTCCAAAAACTGAATCCATGCTAGAGAAGCTAACTCGGTCCAATGACCCCAACTCATATGCCACAATGACTGATCCACCCATTACTCTGAATCTGAGACATGACAAAAACAAACCCGCTCGTCTGCACAATACCCGAAGCGCGAAGAATATAGTGACACTCCTCCTAGAAACCCTGGGCACTATCTGCCGCCAATCCACTGAAAGATAGAAGGGTGATGCTTTCTATACCTCTTAAGTCCAAGGTATTCTTCCTCTGAGGCTACTGTCCAAACCACGGGCTGAACTGAAACCACATGTCGTGCTGCCATAACAAATGAAACCTGACCAATATGACCTTTCTACTCTGGAGTGTAGACGGTGGGAGTCTGAACTCCTCCCCTGATCTGTGAAGCAACTGGTGCACTTGAATCAACCCTGCCCGAGTCAATGTACCACTTATACTCAAAACTACGCTCAGGTCTCCTGAAATCTGGGGTAGCAACAGGCACCCCCAGTACATGTCCCCCCAACTAGAACTACTAGCGACTCCTCAACGGTTGCTCTGGTAGGCATCTTAACTGCGGAAGGTACTCCTCGTTGGCCTCTGTCTCTGGGCCTTGCGATATTTGCCTCGGGGTATCATCATCAGGAACCGCCGTTCGTGTCCTCACCATCAATGAGAGAATGGAACGATAATTTCAAACTTCAAGATCAATAAAATCGCACGATTGGAATGAAGGAAGTGAAATTGTCCTAATAGTTTCGTAGCTTCTCGAAGATAAGTACAGACGTCTCCGTACCGATCTGCAAGACTCTGCTAAACTCGCTTATCACTCGTAGAACCTATGATTCTAGAGCTCTGATACCAACTGTCACGACCCAAATTTCCCTCTGTTGGGTATCGTGATGGCACCTAGTCTTAGGGACTAGGTAAGCCTAGCAGTTACTGAATAACAACAATAATAAAGGAAGGCTAGCAGTCTCGATATAAAATCTCAACAGAATGTACAAACTTTCCCAAAACCGCTAGTACAAGTCATAATCTTTACAAATCTTCTACAACTTCTAAGTAGAACTGTTTGGAAATAGATACAATGTATGAATAATAAATACAAAGAAGGTGACTCTAACGCCTGCGAACGCAGCAACAGATTACCTTGAGTCTCCTCGGCAACCATCCACACAACTACTACAATATATACCTGTAACTGCACGCAAAAATGTGCAGAAGTACAGTATGAGCACACAACAGCGATGCCCAGTAAGTATCAAGACTAACCTCGGTGGAGTAGTGACGAGGAATAGTCAAGACACCACTGGTCTACAAAATAAATAACATGAATATGGAAATGAACGAACGTTACATCTATCTAAGACTTCTCAGGATTATCCACCACAATGAAAATATAAAGTGGAACGAAATTACAAAAATCAATCACGAAACAACACAAAATACACAGAAAGATGGACATCAAAACAAGCCGAATTGAAAGGAAACATAATACAATACAGGACATCGATAACTCAACTCCATGTCGGATTGTTCACATCGGGTCTTAGCCATTAAAATCCATTACTGATAGAAATCTTTAAACAACAGTTCATATGAACAGTTTTACAAATAAAAATAATTTTAGTATGGAAGAGTTTACTTTGAAAACATACTTTCTCCAAAAGTAGATATAAGGATAATTAATAGAGAGAATTACGTAAAACATAGTTTCTTTCAAACTACGAAGCTTTCCAAAGATGCTTTCCCAATAAATGACTTCCAAATCTCATTTTAGGCAAGACAAGTGCTTTTCAAATATACCTTCGATGTAAAAGTCATTCAAGTAGAATCATTTCAAACCATTGCTTTTTCAATAAAATCCGTTGGTCAAAATCTCCTCAAGATTTATCCACCGGAACTCAGTCCGTAACTCAGAAATTACGATGCCGTATAGGAGAAATATCAAATCTCGCCAATAAATACAGTAAGAGATTAGTAGGAGTATCCAAATTTAGAACAACGAAATAAAATGAATTGACAAGTGCACGGCATCACCCTTCATGCTTTTACTCGCATCCTCACAAAAACAAGTGAACGACATCACCCTTCGTGCTTTTACTCTCATAACATGGCACGGCATTATCCTTCGTGCTTTAATATCATAACACGACTCGGCATTATCCTTCATGCTTTAATATCATAACATGGCACGACATGATCCTTCGTGCTTTATTATCACAACACGGCACGACATTATCCTTCGTGCTTTAATATCATAACATGGCGCGACATCACTCTTCGTGATTTATTACTCTCATCCTTACTATACACGGCATAACCCTTCGTGCTTTACACTCTTCCTCACCCAAACAATATCAAGAACAACAATTTGGCAAGGAAAAACCAACAATAAGACCCATAAACCACCACATCCCGACAAGGGAGTCAACAATACAAACAATATCAATAACAGCATAACCCGTAATAAAAACCACAATATCCCGGCAAGGGAGTCAAAAATACAACAATATCATTAACAGCATAAACATTAGTATGAACCATCACATTCCGGCAAGGGAGTCAACAATACAAACCATATCATTAACAGCATAGACAGTAACAGAAACCATAACATCCCGGCAAGGGAAACAACTATAACCAATCTCACCTAAATAGTTAACTTCACGGAATAACACTCCGCCTAAACAAAAGGCCCTATAATAGGTAACATCAAGGAAATACCAATAACATAAATGTATAGCAATTATACCTAAGTGGCACTTAAGGGAATAATCATATGAATCACAATGTAAGACTCACGGGCATGCTTGACTCCAATGAATAGATGTTCCAACTACGACTAGTCATCTATAAGGCTAGAGGACACTAATTATAGTCAATTAGGCAAGCTAGGAAGAACATATAGCATGATGATAAGAGAAGTAGAATATTCAGTTAAGTCAAGGAATGACGAATAGCCAACGAAGAATCCAAAAAAGCAAGTAATTCTAATTTAAACAGGAAGGAATGAAATCAACAACCAAGGATTCAATCAACCAAGTACACACTCGTCACCTCGCATACTCGGACTACAATCAAAAACGAAGACTCAATCCTAAGGGGTAGTTCCCCCGCACAAGGTTAGGCAAGATACTTATCTCAAAGACGACAACACGGTACTCAAAATAGACTTTTCGGGCGAAAAGACCTCCGGACGGCTTACAACCAACTAAAACAACTTCGAAATACACATAAATCATATAAGGAACGATTCCTAATAATAAAGTCTCAATCTTTACAAAATCATAAAAATCGACCCAAAAGTCGACCCGCCGGGCCCGCACCACGAAACCTCACAAATTTTACAATTTCCGGTTACCTATTCCGATACGAGTTCACCCATACTAAATTTATCCAATTCTGATAACATTTGGTGTTTCAAATCATGATTTTTGATGTTAGAAGCTTTCTTTCAAAACCCACAATCCCCTCAACCCAAAACACAAATTAAATGATGAAACCAATTCATGAAATATAAATAAATTCTAGTGGAAGAACACTTAAACATTCGATTTGTGTGAAAAACCCTCAAGGAATCGCCCAAAACCGAGTTCTGGAAGTCAAAATATGTTTAAAATGGTGAAACCCCGATTTTGCAAACATATATTCTTTCTAGGTGTTTTGTGAATCGCGATCGCGAGAATCGAGGTGCGATCGCGTAGAAGGAAAAAAAAGCTCTCTTAAAATGCCCTACGCGATCGCGGAATAGCTTATGCGAACGTGTATACGGGGTAAGTTGGCTTCTGCGATCGCGGACCAACTATTGCGATCGTAGTGAAGGAATTTACTGGGCGAGTCAAACAATCTATGCGATCGCGGATCCTTCTATGAGATCGCGTAGAAGGAAACCAGAAGGTAGCATCAGCAGTGGAAAAATGAAGAAAATCGATCCGAAACCTATTCGAAACACACCCGAGGCCCCCGTCTAAATGCATGAACAAGTCTTATAACCTAACAAGGACTCGCCTCGAGGTTTCAAACCACATAAAACACACTATAACAATGAATCAAACCCAAAAATTATTCAAATTCCTGAAAACTTCTTTAAACATCAAATTTTTGCATTTTTTACCCAAATCACGTCAAACCAAGTCCGTTTATTACAAAACTTCACAGATAACACATATAAATCATATCGAACCTGTTCCAGGCTCCGGAACCAAGATACGAGCAGGATACCACAGGTTTCACATAAAATTTCATTTTAAAAAACCTTTATATTATTCAGAAAACAATTTTCTTTATAAATTTATTTCTCGTACTTGGGACCTTGGAATTCGATCCTGGGCATACGCCCCAGTCCCATATTTTCCTACGGACCCTCCGGGACCGTCAAATCACGGGTCTGGGTATGTTTACCAAAAATGTTGACCGAAGTCAATTTTATTCAGATTTCTAATACAAAACTATCATTTTTATCAGTTTTCAAATAAAAGCTTCCCGGCTACACACCGGGCTGCGCACGCAAATCGAGGTGAGATAGAAGGAGGTTTTCACAACCTCAGAACATAGAATTAGCTATAAAAATACGGTATGACCATTTGGGTCATCACATCCCCCCTCCTCTTAAACAAACGTTCATCCTCGAACGTGCCAGGATTCATCTTGAACTTATCCAATCATTGATTGTACACTTCTAACACATGCCCGCGGGTGATCCCACGTCACCCCAACCCATGAAAGCCCGATGCAACAATCACAACTGCAATATAGCCTTCACATCACCACTGATAAGCCTCATACCTTTACTTCTCACCCTCTACTTATTTACAAAAGACCAGATTCTAAATCCATTTTCGGCATTAACCTCAATCATCTACATCAACTCATGACTACACCTACAAGGCACGACCACACAACATAGTACATCATACATAGGCTCATATAACGCTTTTGATCACAATAGCTGCAATCAACTCGACATTGGCAATTAGCCCCACATCTAAAAGAACTCTGTTCCCAAACCCCATAACACTGATAATGATGCAATGAACATGAAGTCTTCATTATTAAACACACGAGTCACCCTCCACAACTGACACCACCGGGCACACATCCCGCAAACTAAACTAAAGAAAACACATAACGAAATGACTGAATAAGAAAATGGAAACATATAAAGGAACTATCAAACAAGCCCATAGGCACAACTCTCTATCAATACCGACTTAACAAAATTAATATAACAAGGAAGAAGCAAAGCATATGAACAAATCACAAGGATACAATCCTGATAAAATTTCCACTGCGGTACTCAGCCTGGTCCAAACATATCAAATCACAAATATCACGAGGACCTCGCCCTCAACTCTGAATCACATACCGAAAATATATCATATCAATTGAAATTCCTCAACTAATTCATCTCAGTTGATAAAATCGTAACGCTAACTGAACTCACATCTCGATGGAGTATCAAATCACAACTCGTAAACAAAATACTCAGGAAAATCATATAAAGCTTACCATGAAGAACAACAAGGACTCACTGCCAGTTGCACTACTATCAAGAATGAATAAAACAACGATAGACACATGCTACTACAGTGAATCTCCCAACAGGAGCAAACACAAAATGGGGTGCGAACATGGAACTCACTCATAAATGAAACAACAAATAAGGGAACTCGTCCAGACCAGCAGAGCTATAATGAAATACAATCGGTGCCCCTCTGCAATACATCAAAACATACCTGGGTGATGATATCTGGCATAATGTCCTCTATTTTACTATATGAAACACAACAATGGGTCGGGTGTCCCCCTCTTAGGGGCCCTCTACTCACCTGAATACCCTGCTACCACACACCTACCTGAATCCTAGAACATGCTCTCACCCTGTAAGTAACATCGCCACACTAAAACAATCTCGCTGCCGACATGGCCGGGGAAAAACACACAATATGAACCCTATGAGACCCATGAGTACCTGAAATCCCATGTGAAGCTGGTAATGCAAACTGAAATAGTTGACCTATAAAGCCTTTACCGTGTCGTACCTTGCCTCCATAATACAGACCAGTAGATCCCTCTGATCTACGAGGCCTCATTGCCTCCCTGAACTCTCTCCCTGATCTCATCTGTCCTCTCGCTCCCAGTCCTAGATGCTCTCTAACTGGTGAGCGATCCCCCTTACCTGCTGAAACGAGGCATCCTACTCTAACTCTCGACTCCCGCTAAACCGAATATCATGCCTGAATCTCCCAAATGACTCTACGGACTCATCTCCCAGCTGAAGCAACCAAGCGAAGTGCCAGTCTGGCTCACTCACTGAATCTAAGGGCATGCTCCCATAGTGACACAGCGCCCTGACGCAACTGCTCAAACTCCACGTGACGTACATCCCGAAGGAACTGAGGTGCAACCTGCCTCAAAGCATCTTCACAAACTGAATCCATGCTAGAGAAGCTAACTTGGTCCGGTGACCCCAACCCATTTGCCGCCACGACTGATACCACCCGTTACTCTGAACCTGAGACATGACAAAAACAAACCCGCTCATCTGCACAATACCCGAAGCGCGAAGAATATAGTGACACTCCTCCCAAAAACTCTGGGCACCATCTGCCGCAATTCCACTGAAAGATAGAAGGGTGTTGCTTTATGTACCTCTCAAGTCCAAGGTATTCTTCCTCTAAGGCTACTGTCCTAACCACGGGCTGAAATGAAACCACATGTCGTGCTGCTATAACAACTGGAACCTGACCAATATGACCTTGCTACTCTGGAGTGTAGATGGTGGGAGTCTGAACTCCTCCCCTGATCTGTGAAGCAACTGGTGCACTTGAATCAACCCTGCCCGAGTCAATGTACCACTTATACTCAAAACTGCGCTCATGTCTCCTGAACTCCGGGGTAGCAACAGGCACCCCCAGTATTTGTCCCCCCAACTAGAACTACTGGCGATTCCTCAATGGTTGCTCTGGTAGGCATCTTAACTGCGGAAGGTACTCCTCGTTGGCCTCTGTCGCTGAGCCTTGCGACATTTGCCTTGGGTTATCATCATCAGGAACCGCTGTTTGTGTCCTCACCATCAATGAGAGAATGGAACGATAATTTTTAACTTCAAGATCAATAAACTCGCACGATTGGAATGAAGGAAGTGAAATTGTCCTAATAGTTTTGTAGCCTCTCGAAGATAAGTACAGACGTCTCCGTACCGATCCGCAAGACTCTGCTAAACTCGCTTATCACTCGTAGAACCTTTGAACCTAGAGCTCTGATACCAACTGTCACGACCATAATTTCCCTCTGTTGGGTATCGTGATGGCAACTAGTGTTAGGGACTAGGTAAATCTAGTAGTTACTGAATAACAACAATAATAAAGGAAGGCTAGCAGTCTAGATATAAAATCTCAACAGAATGTACAAACTTTCCTAAAACCGCTAGTACAAATTTTCTACAACTTCTAAGTACAACTGTTTGGAAATAGATACAACAATGTATGAATAATAAATACAAAGAAGGTGACTTTAACGCCTGCGAACGCAGTAACAGGTTACCTTGATTTTCCTCGGCAACCATCCACACAACTACTACAATATATACCTGTAACTGCACACAAAAATGTGCAGAAGTGTATTATGAGCACACCACAGCGGTGCCCAGTAAGTATCAAGACTAACCTCGATGGAGTAGTGACGAGGACTAGTCAAGACACCACTGGTCTACAAAATAAATAACATGAATATGGAAATTACCGAACGTTACATCTATCTAAGACTTCTCAGGATTATCCACCACAATGACAATATAAAGCGGAAGGAAATTACAAAAATCAATCACAAAACAGCATAAAATACATAGAAAGATGGACATCAAAACAAGCCGAATTGAAAGGAAACGCAATACAATAAAGGACATTGATAACTCAACTCCACGTCGGTTTGTTCACATCGGGCCTTAGACGTTAAAATCAATAACTGATAGAAATCTGTAAACAGCAGTTCATATGAAAAGTTTTACAAATAAAAATAATTTTAGTATGGAAGAGTTTACTTTAAAAACATACTTTCTCCAAAAGTAGATATAAGGATAATTAATAGAGAGAATTACGTAAAACATAGTTTCTTTCAATCTACGAAGCTTTCCAAAGATGCTTTCCCAAAAATGACTTCCAAATCTCATTTTAGGCAAGACTAGTGCTTTTCAAATATACCTTCGATGTAAAAGTCATTCAAGTATAATCATTTCAAACCATTGCTTTTTCAATAACACTTTTCAATAAAATCCCTTGATCAAAATCTCCTCAAGATTTATCCACCGGAACTCAGTCCGTAACTCAGAAATTACCATGCCGTATAGGAGAAATATCAAATCTTGCCAATAAATACAGTAAGAGATCAGTAGGAATATCCAAATTTAGAACAACGAAATAAAATGCAAAGACAAGTGCACGGCATCACCCTTCGTTCTTTTACTCGCATCCTCACAAAAACAAGTGCACGGCATCACCCTTCGTGCTTTACTCTCATTCTCACCAATACAAGTGCACGGCATCACCCTTCGAGCTTTACTCTCATTCTCACCAAAACAAGTGCACAACATCACCCTTCGTGCTTTACTCTCATTCTCACCAAAACAAGTGCACGGTATAAACCTTTGTGCTTTCACTCTCATAACATGGCACGACATTGTCCTTCGTGCTTTAATATCATAACACGAAACGTCATTATCCTTCGTGCTTTAATATCATAACATGGCACGACATCACCCTTCGTGCTTTATTATCATAACACAACACAACATTATCCTTCGTGATTTAATATTATAACATGGCACGACATCACCCTTCGTGATTTATTACTCTCATCCTCACAATACATGGCATCACCCTTCATGCTTTACACTCTTCCTCACCCAAACAATATCAAGAACAACAATTTGGCAAGGAAAAACCAACAATATGAACCATAAACGACCACATCCCGGCAAGGAAGTCAACAATTCAAACAATATCATTAATAGCATAACCCGTAATAAAAACAACAACATCCCGGCAAGGGAGTCAACAGTACAACAATATCATTAATAGCATAAACAGTAATAGGAACCATCACATCCCGGCAAGGGAGTCAACAATACAAACCATATCATTAACATCATAGACAGTAACAGAAACCATAACATCACGGCAAGGAAAACAACTATAACCAATCTCACCTAAATAGTTAACTTCACGGAATAACACTCCGCCTAAACAAAAGGCCCTATAATAGGTAACATCAAGGAAATACAAATAACATAAATGTCTAGAAATTAGACCTAAGTGGAACTTAAGGGAATAGTCATATAAATCACAATGTAAGACTCACGGGCATGCTTGACTCCAACGAATAGATGTCCAACTACGGCTAGTCAACTATAAGGCTAGAGGACACTAATTATAGTCAATTAGGCAAGCTAGGAAGAAAATATAGCATGATGATAAGAGAAGTAGAATATTTAGTTAAGTAAAGTAAAGTCAAATAGCCAACGAAGAATCAAAAAAGCAAGTAATTCTAATTTAAACAGGAAGGAATGAAATTAACAACCAAGGATTCAAGTGTAATAATTACAAATCCTACACAGGTAATATAAGAATCTACGAATCCTAAAAGGGCAATCTAATTGCAAATAAGTATGAGTACACACCCATCACCTCGCATACTCGGCCTACAATCAACAAGAAAGACTCAATCCTAAGGGTAGTTCCCCCACACAAGGTTAGGCAAGATACTTACCTCAAAGACGACAACCCGGTACTCAAAATAGACTTCTCGGGTAGAAAGACCTCCGGGCGGCTTACAATCAACTAAAACAACTTCAAAATACACATAAAACGTATAAAGAACGATTCCTAATAATAAAGTCTCAATCTTTACAAAATCATAAAAATCGACCCAAAAGTCAACCCCCGGGCCCGCACCTCAGAACCCGACAAATTTTATAAATTTCGGTTAGCCATTCCGATACGAGTTCACCCATACTAAATTTAACTAATTCTGATAACATTTGGTCTTTCAAATCATGATTTTTTATTTTAGAAACTTTCTTTCAAAACCCACAATCCCCTCAACCTAAAACACAAATTAAATGACGAAAACAAGAACTAATTCATGAAATATAAATAAATTCTAGTGGAAGAACACTTACCCATTCGATTTGTGTGAAAAACCCCCAGGAATCGCCCAAAAACGAGTTATAGAAGTCAAAATATGTTTAAATTGGTGAAACCCCCGATTTTGCAAACTTATATTCTGCCTAGGTATTTTGTGAATCGCGATCGCGGGAATCGAGGCGCGATGACTTTGAAGGGAAATGAAGATGGCTTAAAATGCCCTACGCGATCGCGGAATAGCTTATGCGATCGAGTATACGGAGTAAGTTGGCTTCTACGATCGCGGACCAACTATTGCGATCGCAGTGAAGGAATTTACTGGGCGAGTCAGACACTCTATGCGATCGCGGATCCTTCTATGCGATCGCATAGAAGGAAACCAGAAGGTAGCATCAGAAGTGTAAAAATGAGGAAAACCTATTCGAAACCTATCCGAAACACACCCAAGGTCCCCCCGGACCCCGCCTAAATGCATGAACAAGTCTTATAACGTAACGCGGAATCGCTTGAGGTTTCAAACCACATAAAACACACTAAAACGATGAATCAAACCCAAAAATCAATGAAATTCCTCAAAACTTTTTTAAACATCACTTTTTTGCATTTTTTACCCGAATCACGTCAAACCAAGTCCGTTTATTACCAAACCTCACAGATGACACATATAAATCATCTCGAACCTGTACCAGGCTCCAGAACAATGATACGAGCCCGATACCACAGGTTTCACATCAAATTTCATTTTCAAAAATCTTTATATTATTCAGAAAACAATTTTCTTTAAAAATTCATTTCTTGTACTTGGGACCTCAGAATTCGATTCTGGGCATACGCCCAAGTCCTATATTTTCCTACGGACCCTTCAAGACCGTCAAATCACGGGTCCGGTTCCGTTTACCATAAACGTTGAGGAAGTCAATTTTATTCAGATTTCTAATACAAAATTATTATTTTTATCAGTTTTTCACATAAAAGCTTTCCGGCTACACGTCCAGGCTGCGCACGCAAATCGAGGTCAGATAGAAGGCGGTTTTTACAACCTAAGAACATAGAATTAGCTAGAAAATTATGGGATGACCTCTTGGGTCATCACACGCAATCTCTTATTCTATTTTTTCTTCCTCATATATTTAGCAGCTCCCTAATAATACTTAAACTTCTGAATTCTAGAGGATCTTATCTTTGTGTATAGTCTCCTATAAATCAAGAGCTTTGTTAAAAGTTATTTAAAAGAATTATTAAAAGGATCTTTTGTTCTATCTTTATTAAAATCATTAAGAAAGTATCACATAATGCTTTATTAATAATTGAAATCTTATATCATATGCTGGTCTCAAGCATGATATTCCATAAGATGATTTGCCTCAAATCAAAAAAAATTATGCTTAAGTTCTTATTCCTTTTGTAGGCATCTCTTAGATTGGTTATCCACATTCTACTAAAAGCAAGCTCCTTTGTTTCTTCTTTCATCACAACAGAAGTGTGTTGGTTGATGTTGCATGAGAGTTAGTTCCTCAATGTTGTCTAATGGCATCATGTGACTCGTCTTGTCCATTTTAAAAAATTTATAAATTGGATTTCGTTTCTTACGCAGGTGTGATAAGGTTTCCTTGCTCTTGAATTCTCTTAGATAATTATGGACGTTTGTGCTGCTAGGTATATTCAAGACAAGAAATATAGGCAAGCCACCGGCTGGTGGCTTGGGTCAGTGATCTGAATTTTACTTTAATTTTTACTTATTGTTGGTTTATTTGGCTGGCCATGGCGACTGCTATCTTCACTAAAACCATTAAGAAAGTATCACATATTTCTTTATTAAGAATTAGAATAGTATATCATATGCTGATCTAACGCATTATATTCCATCAAATGATTTGCTTCATATCAGAAAAAATTATGCTTCAGTTCTTATTCCTTTTGCAGGCATCTCTTTGATTGATTATCCACATTCTAGTAAAAACAAGTTCCTCGGTTTCTTCTTTCATCACAATCGAAGTGTGTTGGTTGATGTTGCATGAGATGAAGTTCCTCTGTGTTGTCTAATGGCATCACGTAACTCGTTTTGTCCATATTAAAAAATTATAAATTCGATGTCACTTCTTACGCAGTTTTGATAAGGTTGCCTTGCTCGTGCATTCTCTTAGATAATTTGATTCAGCTTGTTACCTGAATTAAATTTTTTGGTAGAGAGAATTCGAGAGCAAAGTTACCTCATGATACGTGCAGAAAAAGTAACATCCAATTCACTTTTTGTAGATATGGATGAGTCATATGGTACGGGTAAGCCACTACCGCTACTGGATTAGGTAAGTGATCTAATTTTACTTTAATTTTAGCTTATTGTTGGTTTTCTTGGTTGGCCATGGCTATTGCTATCTTTAATGAAATCATTAAGAAAGTATCACATAATGCTTTATTAAGAATTAAAATCATATATCATATGCTGGTCTCAAGCATGATATTACATGAAATGATTTTCCTCAAATCAGAAAAAATTATGCTTAAGTTTTTATTCCTTTTGCAAGCATCTCTTTGATTGGTTATCCACATTCTACAAAATGCAAGCTCCATTGTTTCTTCTTTCATCACAACAGAAGTGTGTTGGTTGATGTTGTATGAAAGTAAGTTCCTCTATGTTGTCTAATGGCATCATGTGCTCGTCTTGTCCATTTTTAAAAAAATTAAAATTGGATGTCACTTCTTACGCAGGTGTGATAAAGTTGCCGTGCTCTTGAATTCTCTTAGATAATTATGGACATTTCTGCTGCTAGGTATATTCAAGACAATTAGTATAGGCAAGTCAATACAGCTGGTGGCTCAGGTCACTGATATGAAATTTACTCTTACTTTTGCTTATTGTTGATTTTCTTGGCTCGCCATGGCTATTGTCATTTTCACTAAAACCATTAATATAGTATCACATAATAAGTGGAAGAACCGGCTGCTGTGGAAGGCATGGCAACTGAAAAATGCATAAGGGTTGTAAAAGCGACGTTTGTGCTGCTAGTTATATTTAAGACAAGAAGTATAGGCAAGCCACAACAACTGGTGGCTCAGGTCAGCGATATGAATTTTACTTTAATTTTTGCTTATTGTTGGTTTGCTTGGCTGTCCATGACTATTGCTATTTTCACAAAAACCATTGAGAAAGTATCACATATTACTTTATTAATAATTAGAATAATATATCATATGCTGGTCTCAAGCATGGTATTCCATTAGATAATTCACTTCATATCAGAAAAAATTATGCTTCAGCTCTTATTCCTTTTGCAGGCATCTCATTAATTGGTTATCCACATTCTACTAAAAGCAAGTTCTTCCGTTTCTTCTTTCATCACAATCGAAGTGTGTTGGTTGATGTTGCATGAGAGGAAGTTCCTTTGTGATGTCTAATGGCATCATGTGACTCGTCTTGTCCATTTAAAAAAATGAAAATTAGATGTACACAGGTGTGATAAGGTTGCCTTACTCTTGCATTCTCTTAGATACTTTGATTCAGCTTGCTATCTGAATCAAATTGTTTGGTAGAGAAAATTCAAGAGCAAGTTTACCTCATGATATGTGCAGAATAAGTAACATCCAATTAACTTTTTATAGAGATGGATGAGTATGGTACCAACAACCAATACACTTCCTTTCAATCCGAAGCATATATAATTCATAGGATGAATGGGTTTAGGGCTTCGAAAATAATGCAAATTACTTTATAACTCTTTGACAATGGAGGTGGTAGGACTTAAAGTGAATATGATTACTGGAGAGGTTTCATATTTTGAGATCTCGGGTTTTCTTGCAATGTGATTTTGATGGGTTTGTTGTAGCCGCGCCAGTAACATTAGAGACTAGCTCATGGACGTTTGTGCTGCTAGGTATATTCAAGACAAGAAGTACAGGCAAGCCAATACAACTGCTGGCTCTGGTAAGTGATCTGAATTTTACATTAATTATAGCTTATTATTGGTTTGCTTGGTTAGCCATGGCTATTGCTATCTTTAGTAAAACCATTAAGAAACTATCACATAATGCTTTATTAAGAATTAAAATCGTATATCATATGCTGGTCTCAAGCATGATATCAGACTAAATGATTTGCCTCAAATCAGAAAAAATTATGCTTAAGTTTTTATTCCTTTTGCAGGCATCCCTTTGACTGGTTATTCAAATTCTACTAAAAGCAAGCTCCACTGTTTCTTCTTTGATCACAATAGAAGTGTGTTGGTTGATGTTGCATGAGAATAAGTTCCTCTATGTTGTCTAGTGGCATCATGTGACTCGTCTTGTCCATTTAAAAAAATATATAAATTGGATGTCACTTCTGATGCAGGTGTGATAAAGTTTCCGTGCTCTTGCACTCTCTTAGATAATTATGGACATTTTTGCTGCTAGGTATATTCAATACAATTAGTATAGGCAAGCTACTACAACTGATGGCTCAGGTCAGTGATATGGATTTTACTCTAATTTTTGCTTATTGTTGGTTTGCTTGGCTGGCCGTGGCTATTGCTATTTTCACTAAAACCATTAATAAAGCATCACATAAGAAGGGTACGGACCGGCTGCTGTGGAAGGCATGGAAGCTGAAGAAGGCATAAGGGTTGTAGAAGGGACGTTTGTGCTACTAGTTATATTTAAGACAAGAAGTATAGGCAAGCCACTACACTTGGTGGCTCAGGTCAGTGATATGAATTTTACTTTAAATTTTGCTTATTGTTGGTTTGGTTGCCTAGCCATGGCTATTGCTATTTTCACTAAAACCATTAATAAAGTATCACATAAGAAGTGGAAGGAGCGGTTGCTGTGGAAGGCATGACAGCTGAAGAAGGCATAAGGGTTGTAGAAGGGACGTTAGTGCTGCTAGTTATATTTAAGACAAGAAGTATAGGCAAGCCACTACAACTGCTGGCTCAAGTCAGTGATATGAATTTTACTTTAATTTTTGCTTATTGTTGGTTTGCTTGGCTGGCCATGGCTATTGCTATTTTCACAAAAACCACTAAGAAAGTATCACATATTGCTTTATTAAGAATTAGAATAATATATCATATGCTAGTCTCAAGCATGTTATTCCATCGGATAATTTACTTGGTATCAGAAAAAATTATGCTTCATCTCTTATTCCTTTTGCAGGCATCTCATTAATTGGTTATCCACATTCGACTAAAAGTAAGTTCTTCGGTTTCTTCTTTCATCACAGTCGAAGTGTGTTGGTTGATGTTGCATGAGAGGAAGTTCCTTTGTGTTGTCTAATGGCATCATGTGACTCGTCTTGTCCATTTTAAAAAAAATTGTAAATTAGATGTCACTTCTTACGCAGGTGTGATAAGGTTTCCTTGATCTTGCATTCTCTTAGATACTTTGATTTAGCTTGCTATCTTAATCAAATTTTTTGTAGAGAGAATTCGAGATCAATGTTAGCTCATGATATGTGCAGAATAAGTAACATCAAATTCACTTTTTGTAGAGATGGATGAGTCATATGGTACCAACAGCCAATACACTTCCTTTGCAACTGAAGCATATATAATTCATAGGAGGAATGGGTTTAGGGCTTCGAAAATAATGTAAACTACTTTGGAACTGTTTGACAATGGAGGTGGTTGGACATAAAGTGAATTTGATTACTGGAGAGATTTCAGATTTGGAGATCTCGGGTTTTTCTTGCAATGTGATTTTGATGGGTATGTTGTAGCCGAGCCAGGAACATTAGAGACTAGATCATGAACGTTTGTGCTGCTAGGTATATTCATGATAAGAAGTACAGGCAAGCCACTACAATTGTTGGCTCAGGTTAGTGATCTGAATTTTACATTAATTTTAGCTTATTATTGGTTTGCTTGGTTAGCCATGGCTATTGCTATCTTTACTAAAACTATTAAGAAACTATCACATAATTCTTTATTAAGAATTAAAATCGTATGTAATATGCTGGTCTCAAGCATGATACTACATTAAATGATTTGCCTCAAATCAGAAAAAATTATGCTTAAGTTTTTATTCCTTTTGCAGGCATCTCTTTGATTGGTTATTCACATTCTACTAAAATCAAGCTCCACTGTTTCTTCTTTCATCACAACAGAAGTGTGTTGGTTGATGTTGCATGAGAGTAAGCTCCTCTATGTTGCCTAATGGCATCATGTGGCTCATCTTGTCCATTAAAAAAAAATATAAATTGTATGTCACTTCTGATGCAGGTGTCATAAAGTTGCCGTGCTCTTGCATTCTCTTAGATAATTATGGACATTTCTGCTGCTAGGTATATTCAAGAAAATTAGTATAGTCAAGCTACTACAGCTGGTGACTCAGGTCAGTGATAAGAATTTTACTCTAATTTTTGCTTATCGTTGGTTTGCTTGGCTGGCCATGGCTATTGCTATTTTCACTAAAACCATTAATAGAGTATCACATATGAAGGGGAAAGACCGGCTGCTGTGGAAAGCATGACAAATGAAGAAGGCATAAGGGTTGTAGAAGGGACGTTTGTGCTGCTAGTTATATTTAAGACAAGAAGTATAGGCAAGCCACTACAACTGGTGGCTCAGGTCAGTGATATGAATTTTACCTTAATTTTTGCTTATTTTTGGTTTTCTTGGCTGGACATGGCTATTGCTATATTCACAAAAACCATTAAGAAAGTACCACATATTGCTTTATTAAGAATTAGAATAATATATCATATGCTGGTCTCAAGCACGATATTCCATCAAATAATTTACTTCATATCAGAAAAAATTATGCTTCAACTCTTATTCCTTTTGCAAGCATCTCATTAATAGGTTATCCATATTCTACTAAAAGCAAGTTCCTTGGTTTCTTCTTTCAAAACAATCAAAGTTTTTTGGTTGATGTTGCATAAGAGGAAGTTCCTCTGTGTTGTATAATGGAATCATGTGACTTGTCTTGCCCATTTGAAAAAATTGTAAATTAGATGTCACTTCTTACACAGGTGTGATAAGGTTTCCTTGCTCTTGCATTCTCTTAGATACTTAGATTCAGCTGCTATCTGAATCAAATTTTTTGGTAGAGAGAATTCGAGAGTAAGGTTACCTCATGATACGTACAGAAGAAGTAACATCCAATTTACTTTTTCTAGAGATGGATGAGTCATATGGTACCATTAGCCAATACACTTCCTTTCCATCCAAAGCATATATAATTTATAGGGGGAGTGAGTTTTGGGCTATGAAAATAATGCAAAATACTTTGGAACAGTTTGACAATTGTAACGATCCGACCGGTCATTTTGAGAATTTAAGCTCCGTTCGGTGGCGTTAGGTCTTGAATAGATTCATATTGTGTATATCGACCTGCGTGCATGGTTGGATTCAGTTACTGGATAATCCGGAGTCGAATTGGAAGGAAAATTTCAATTTTTTAAAGCTTAAGTGATGGAAGTTGACCGGCGGTTTCACTTTTAAGTGAACGGCCTCAGAATGAGTTTTGGGTGATGTCAATAGATTTGTATGATGATTTTGGACTTAGGCGCGCGTACAGAATTGGTTTTGGAGGTCCGTAGAGTAATTTGAGGTAATTCGGCGAAAGTTAGAATATCGGCGATTTCGGCGTATAGGTGAAATTTTGATATCTGGCTCGGAATGGAATTCTGAGAGTTTCTGTTGGTCTGTTGTGTTATTTTTGACTTTTTTGCAAAATTTAGCGTCATTCCGGGTTGAATTGATAGGTTTCGGCACGAGTTTTGATATTTGAAGAATTGAAAATTTATAAGTTTGATTTTTGGTTTGATTCATCGTTTTGGTGTTTTTTTATGTGATTTAAAACCTCGAGCGAGTCCGTGTTAGGTTATATGACTTGTTTGTGTTATTAGAGGGGGTCCCAGGGGCCTCGGGTGTGTTTCGGATAGGCTTCGGGTCAATTTTCCCTCATTTTTCACTGCTGATTCTGCCTTCTAGTTTTCTTCTATCCGATCGCATAGTAGTAGACGCGATCGCATATTGTTTCTCTGAGCCACTCAATTTTTCTTAATCGCGTTCTCATAGGTTAATTCGCGATCGCGGAAGTCCACTTTCTTCTTCTTCTTCGCGTTCATGCGTTCACATAGTGATTCCATGTTGGGCACCAAATTAATTCCTCTACGCGATCGCATTCCCTGCTTCGCGATCGCGTAGTGTAGCGTTAGGCAGCAGATAATTTTCTTATATGTGATTGCATAAATTCCTTTGGGATCGCGTAGAACCTTTTTGGCCAGTGACATTTTTCCTCTACGCGATCGCATATAATCTCTCGCGATCGCGATGCTTTAAATCTGGGCAGACAGTTTATATCTTCAAAATCGAGGGTTAAGCCATTTTTATCACATTTTGACTTCTAGAGCTCGGTTCTTGGTGATTCTTTGAGTGTTTTTCACCCAAATCGAATGGGTAAGTGTTCTTCAACTAGAATTAAATATATTCCATGAATTAGTGTTTGTTTTTATCATTTAATTTGTGTTTCGAGTTGAGGAAAATGTGGGTTTTGAAAGAAAATTTACTGAATTGAAAAATTATGATTTGAGGGACCAAATGATATCGGAATTTGATAAATTCTGTATGGTTGAACTCGTATTGGAATGGGTAATCGAGTTTTTTAAGATTTATTGGGTTCTGAGGTGCGGCCTCGGGGGTCGACTTTTAGTTCGATTTTTATATTTTTGTAAAGATTGAAACTTTATTATCTGGAATAATTCCTTACAAGTTTTATGTGTATCTTGAAGTTGTTTTGGTTGATTTTAAGCCGTCCGGAGATCTTTTCGCCCGAGAAGTTCATTTTAGAGTACCAGATTGTCGCCATCGAGGTAAGTATCTTGCCTAACCTTGTGTGAGGGAATTACCCCTTAGGATTTGAGTCTTCTATGTTGATTATAGTCAGCGTACGCGAGGTGACGAGTGCATACTCGAACTTATTTGTATTAGGTGGCCTTTTAGGATTCTTATGACCTTATATTTCCTGTGTATGAAGTTATAACTGTTATGACCGAGTTTCTGGTTGCTAGTCTCATCTCTTCCTGCTTGAGTTAGATATTCTTGCTTCTAGTTTTCGTTGTTGTTTATTTGATCTTAATTGGCTTAGCTGAATATTCTACCTCTTCTACCATCATGCTAAATGTCCCTTCATAAACTGCCTGCTTAACTAGAATTAGTATAACCTCGTCTTATAATTGTTTAGCCGTAATTGGAATATCTATATGTTGGTGTCAAGCATGCCCGTGAGTTGTATACTGTGATTTATATGATTTTATCTTGAGTTCTACTTAGGTTTAATTTGATAATCATCCATGTTGATGGTATCTCCTTGGTGTGTGTTACTGAGCATTATTCAAGCTGAGTTTTATTCCATGAAGCTAATTGTTTAAGTGAGATTGTTATAGTTGTTTTCCCTTGCCGGGATGATTTGGTTTCTCTTGTTGTGAACTTGAATATTGAAAATCGTTGCTATATTTGCTTTGTTTTCCCCTCATTACACTGTTTCTCATTGTGCTTGGCATTCCCTTCAGTGGCTACTTCTTATGAGTGAGTTTTACCATTCTTGTGATTTAAGTTCTTGTATTGATTTTCTCGTCGCATTTGGCATTTCTGTCTTTTGTTGCTTTTGTGATTGTTGTGGCAATGTACGATGTTTTTGTCGTGTTCTGGTTGCTCTCTCTATTGGCTGCATTGCATATTTAAATTGGGACTACGGATGTATTCCGGGAACTTTCCCCCTGTACTGCATTGCATATTTAAATTGGGACTACAGACTTATTCCGAGAGCTTTCCCCCTGTACCGTATTGCATATTTAACTTGGGACTACGGACGTATTCTGGGAGCTTTCCCCCTGTACTATAATGCATATTTAAATTGGGACTACGGTCGTATTCCGGGATCTTTCCCGTTGTACTGCATGACTAAATTCTGAGCTACGGGACGGAATCCGGGTTGTTTTATTGTCACGACCCAAAACCCCAACACAGGTCACGATGGCGCCCAACACAGGTCACGATGGCGCCCAACACCGGATTCAGGCAAGCCAACAACTGTTTACTAGTGAGATTATCCTTATTTGACATATCAACCCCACACTTACCAAATTTTAAGCTTAGATCATTTAAGTAAAAGCGGATAAATTAACCAACTTAAGTAGATGCAGCCACAAGGATCATGAACCAATATATACAGTCACAAAATATAGAGTCTACTATGTGTGTGCCGGGAACTAGTTTCACAAGTCTACAGGCGAATTACTAGAATATACAAAAGATGAAATAAATTGTTCTACTGTCTGAAGGAAGTAGACAAAAATAAACAAAAGATAACTCCAAAGTGCTGCTGAGAGTCGCCAAGGGAAGAAGCTCACCGTGGAGTCGGGTCCAGAATATACTCCCAGGGTTAAGCTCCGGTCGGATAATCAGATGCACCAGCCTCAAAACCTGTACAAATAAGTACATAAGCGTAGTATGAGTACATAAACAGATATGTACCCAGTGAGTATCCTGCCTAACCTCGAAGAAGTAGTGACGAGAGGTCGACGTGATACTTACTAGGGTCAGAAAATGTGGAATAAGTACAGGCTAACCAGTAATAGCAGTAATGAATAGTAATAAGGAAATGAGCATAAAATAACAATCTCTAGTACCCTCGCGCCATCCTTTTCATGACATACAAGCTATTTAACCTTCTTTATTTTCATGAAATCAACAGTTACAATTACAGGGCCTCTCACAAAATTACCAAACATATAACAAGCTATGATCGTACGGTCATTACGACGTGAAAAGTAAATATGCACTGCCGAGGGTCAAACGGCCCGAACCATAGATGCATCTATTTGCTCCGCTAGCGAATCGAACATGCGGCACAGTTAATATAATACTAAGACAAACCCCGCTCGCAAATCATACCTGCTACTCGGGTTAATATAATATTAGGGATACCCCACTAGCGAATCATCCATGCGACTCGAGTTCCCATATAAATTCATTATTAGCAGGAGATTTCCAGATAATTTAGCAGGGAGCATACTTAAGTGTGAGAATTTTAGAAATGTCAACTTCAAGCATAACCCCTTAGGCCTTCACATGTGAGATTAGAGGATATTAGACTACTTAATCCATATACAAGATCACAGATACAACACATAAAGCATGCTTGTGATTCCTAAACTACCCAACAAGGCATAATAGTAGCTACGCACGGACTCTCATCACTTTGTGCGTGCGCAACCCTCGCAAATAAGGACAAAACCACCATTTATAATCACCTATGGGGACAATTCACTCTTACAAGGTTATAAAGGAGACTCACCTCGTGTCGAATTTACTCCCCGGACTAAAAACGCGCCCGAAACTCCGAGCTCTACTCCCGAGGACTCGAAACTAGCCAAATGTTATACAGATACATTTATTTATGCTCAAAGTATGGAAATTCTCCTACTCATTTAGTAAATTCACCATTCTTGAAGAAATTCTAAAATCCAACCCCGGGCCCGCATGCTCGGATTCCAAATATTCTCGAAGGAAACACTCACCCATAGCCTAAGGATCATTAATATACGATTTTTACTTTATTTAATAGCTAATTTCATGGGTAAATTCTCAAATTATCGAAAGCCCTAGGTTACCACCCAATTCCTTAATTTTTTACTAATTAGGTAATAAAATTCAACTAGGAATTCATGCATTAACAAGTCTTGAGATGAAATTTACTTACCTTTTAGGTGTTGGGTCGTGGAGCCCTTTTCCCAAGCTCTCAGAGTGTTCAATGGAGGAAAGAGTGAAAAAAAAAATGAAGAATCCCGTATTTAAGAAACACGCTGCCTGACAGTGGTTCCGCACCTGCGGCTCAAGGACTGCACCTGCGGAAATGGACGAGGAGGCCTGGGCTCGCACCTGCAGAGAGGAGACCGCACCTGCGTCTCTGCTCCTGCGGAACTTTGTTCGCACCTGCGAGTAATGGGCTGCCTGCTGGAGGTCGCACCTGCGAGGATGGGACCACAAGAGCGGTCCCGCACCTGTGACTGGGCAACCGCACCTGCGGCCAACACCAGAACAGGTCCACCAACAGCTATTTCAGCTGGTTTTTGGCCTCGTATGGTGTCCGGGAGGCACCTGGGCCCACCCGAGCCCCCGTCCAAATATTCCAATAAGTCACAAATCATAATACGGACTTGCTCGAGCCTTCGGAATACCCAAAACAACACTAAAATTCAAAATCACACCTCAAACCCCTAGAACCAAACAAAGGAACTTTAAGTTTTCTTGACTTCGTTAACAACGCGCCGAACCGACCTATACTACTCGGAATGACATCAAATTTTGCAGGCAAGTCATAAATGACATAATGGAACTTTATTACTGGTCTTGAAATTCCATTCGGACCTCGATAACACAAAAACACGTCGCAAACCACAATAGGAACTTAAGAAACTTCTTATTTCAATATTGGACGTCGAAACGCTCCCTGGTCATTAGAAACCCATTTCGAACATACGCCCAGGTCTGGAATCATCATACGAAGCTACCTGAATAGTGGAAACTCGATTCCGAGGTCGTTTACCCAAAATGTTGACCGAAGTCAAACTTGGCCTAAAAGGCCAACCTGAAGGAACCAAGTGTTCCAATATTGCTCTAAACACTTCTGAATCCCGGACCACCCGCCCCCCAATTCATAAATCACAATAAGCCGCTATGGGAAGTTTCATATAGGGAAACGGGGTCCGGTAACACAAACGACCGGTCGGGTCGTTACATTTATTTTGAAGGAAAATTATGTTTGAAGGACAATTATTGAAAAGTAAAGTTGAAAGGCATTACCTTGAAGGAAAATATGTTTTCAAAGTGTTTTATCTTTGAGGAAATTATGTTTGAAAAACATTTACTAGAAAGGTACATTTGAAAAGCTTTTATTGAAAGGAATTTCGTTTGAAGATTTTCTTTTTGTAAAGTATATTTATGTATCTTTGGAGGAAGTATATTTCAAATGAATGTTTAACACTGAAATGATTATATTTTTAAAATGCTTTCGATATAAACTTGCGGCTAAAAAGTTTCATTGGAGGATTAGACCAATTTATTGGGTTTTATTGGCTAAGGCCTGATGTGGACAAACTAATGCAGTGCTGAGTTACTAGTGTTCTTATTGTGTTGTGGTTTCCGATTTGTCTTGTATTCCTGTCCATTTTTCTGTGTATTATTATGATGTTCCGTTGTTGTTTACTGTACTTCCTTTCGCATTGTAGTTGTTCTGTTATTTACTATCTTTTGTAGTCATTAGCTATATGTAATATTATGTCATTTTATACATATATACCTATTTAATTATTAGACCAGCGAGTGTCTTGACTAGTCCTCGTCACTACTTCACCGAGGTTAGTCTTGATAATTACTGGGCACCACTGGGTGTGCTCATACTACTCTTCTGCGCATCTTGTGTAGATTCCAAGATTTGCATAGTCGGTCGATTGATAGATAGCAGCATGGTTGCTGTTGTGGACACTCAAGGTACAACCGCTTCAACGTTCGCAGTTTCGGAGGCACCTTGTTATATTCTTGTTCATACACTATTGTTTTTATTCCGGACAGTGGTAATTAGAGAGTTTAGTGCAAATTTATTAAAGCTTATGACTCATACTCGCCGGGTTTTGGGAAGATGTGCAATGTATAGAGATTTATTTCAAAAAGCATTTAAAAGTTTTAATATTATGTTGCATGTTCATTTAATATTAGGCTTACCTAGTCCTTAAGACTAGGTGCCGTCACAATACCTAACGGAGGAAAATTTTAGTCGTGACATGTTGGTATCAGACCTCTAGGTTCATAAGTGCTACGAGTCATAAGCGAGTTTAGTAGAGTCTTGCGGATCGGTATAGAGACGTCTGTACTTATCTTCGAGAGTCTAAAGAACTATTAGGACAATTTCACTTCCTTCATTCCTATCGTGCGAGTTCATTGATCTTGAAGTTTGAAATTATCGTTCCATTCTCTCACCATTGGTGAGGACATGAGCTGCGACTCCTGATGATGTTACCCCGAAGAAAATGTCGCAAGGGTCAGAGACAGAGGCCGACGAGGAGCACGTGCCACAGTGAAGATGCCTAACAGAGCAGCCGTTGAGGAGCCGCTAGTATCTCTAGTTGGGGGACAGGTACTGGATGTGCCTGTTGCTACCCTTGACTTTAGGAGACCTGGGCGCAATTTTTGAGTATAATTAGTACATTGACTCGGACATGATTGATTCTAGTGCACCGGCTACTCCACGGATCAGGGGAGGAGTTCATACTCCCATCGCCTACACTCTAGATCAGCGAGATCATGTTCCAGTTGTCCTGGTAGTACAACTTGTAGTTCTAGTTCAGCCCGTCGTTAGGGCAGCAGCATATGAGGAAGGAAAACTTAGACTTGAGAGGTACAAGATGTACCACCTTCCTATCTTTGGTGGATTGGCGACAGATGGTGCCCAGGGTTTCCTAGAGGAGTGTCATCGCATTATTCGTACAATGAGTATTGTGGAGACGAGCGGGGTTACTTTTGTCACGTCTCAGCTCAGATGAGCAGTTTGTCAGTGGTGGCGGGTATATGAGTTGGGGTAGCCCGGCCGAGTCAGCTTTACTTACATGGATTTAGGTTTCAAGAATATTTTTGAGGGATTTTGCAATCCAGTCCCTCCGAGAAGCATGGTGCGCGGAGTTTGAGCAGTTGCAACAGGGCACTATGTCAGTGTTGGAGCACTATGTCAGATTCAGTGAGTTGGCCAGATATGCACCTCACTTGGTTGCTTCAGTTAGGAGGCAAGTCCGTAGATTCATTGAGGGACTCAGGCATGATATTCGGTTCAGCAGGACTCAAGAGTTAGAGTCAGATGCCTCATTTCAGCAAGTAGTAGGGATCGCTCGCGGGTTAGAGAGCATGTGGGACCGGGACCGGGAGGACAGACGAGATCAGGAGAGAGAGTTCAGGGAGGCAAGGAAGCCTCGTAGACCGAAGAAATCTAGTAGTCCTTGTTATGGAGGCAGGGTGCGAGGCGGTAGAGGTTTATGTTGGTCAGCCAGTTCAGTTTGCATTACCAGCTTCGCATGGTGTTTCAGGTACTCATGGGTCTCAGAGTACTCGTGTTGCAGTTGCTACAACCACATCAGCAGAGAGGTTGTGTTGAGAGTGGAGGTACCAGTCACAGGGTGAGAGGTTATCCCAGGATCCAGGCAGGTGTGTCACAGCAGGGTATTCAGGTGAGTAGACGGTGCCAAGAGGGGGAGGCCCGGTCCGTTGATGTGTTTCATATAGTAGGCTGAAGATTGTTGTGCTAGATGTTACCATACATGCATGTTTTGATCTGTTTTAGAGGTGCACCATTTGTATTTCACTATAGTTCTGTTGGTCGGGACAGGTTTCCCTTATTTGTTGCTTCATTTATGAGTGAGTTTCATGCTTTGCTCTTTGTTTTCATGTTTTCTCCTGCTGGGAGATTTTAAGAGAAGTATCCCATGTCTATCATTGTTTTTATTCATCATTGATAGTGGTGAGACTAGAAGTGAGTCCTTGTTGTTCATCATGGTAAGCTTTATTTGATTTTCCTAAGTATTATTTTTACGGGCTATGAATTGATACTCCATCGAGATGTGAGTTAAGTGAGAGTTATGATTTTATTAGCCGAGACGAGTAAGTGGGAGATTCCAATTGGTATGATATATATTCGGTATGTGATTTAGAGTTGAGGGCGAGACCCTCGTGATATTTTGTGGTTCGATATGGGTGAACTGGGATGAGTACACCGGTGGAAGTTATATCAGGATGGGATCCTTATAATTGTTCATTTGCTTTAACTCCTTCATTCTTATCTTGTTATGTAGGTTAGTATTGATAGAGGGATTGTTCCTGTTGGGCTTGTTTGATAGTTTCCTTATGTGTTTTTCTTTTCATATTCAGTTATTTTAGTTATGTGTTCCCTGAGTTCCAGCTTGCGGGATGTGTGTCCAGTGGTTTTAGTTGTGTCCTGGTGATTCGGATGTCTAATGAAGAAGTCTTCGTGTTTATTGTATCATTATCAGTATTATGGGGCTTGGAAACAGAGTTCTTTCAGATATGAGGCTAATCGCCAGTGCTGGATTGATTTCGCGCATCTATTGTGATCCAAAGTGTTATTATGAGCATATGTGTGGTGTGCTATATTGCGTGGTCATAACTTGTGGTTATATTCATGAGTTGATGCAGCTGATTGAGGCTGATGTCGGATATGGATTTAGAATCGGGTCTTTTAGAAATGAGTAGAAGGTGAGAAATTGAGGTATGAGGCTTATCGGTGGTGATAGGAAGGCTAAATTGCAGTTGTGATGGAGTCATCAGGATTATGTAGGTTGGGGTCACCCAGGGATGTGTGTTGGAAGTGCGCATTCATTGATTGGATGAGTTCGAGGTGAATCTTGGCACGTTCGAGGACGAACATTTGTTTTAAGAGGGGGAGAACATAACGGCCCGACTGGTCATTTTGAGAATTTAAGCTCCGTTCAGTGGCGTAAGGTCTTGAAAAGCTTCACATTGTGTATATCTACCTGCGTGCATGGTTGGATTCAGTTACCGAATAATCCAGAGTCGAATTAGAAGGAAATTTTCAATTTTTTGAAGCTTAAGTGATGGAAGTTGACCGAAGGTTTGACTTTTGAGTGAACGACATCGGAATGAGTTTTGGGTGATGTCAACAGTTTCGTATGATAATTTTGGACTTAGGCACGCATCCGAAATTGGTTTTGGAGGTCCGTAGAGTAATTTGAGGTAATTCGGTGAAAGTTAGAATTTCGGCGGTTTCAGCCGACAAGTGAAATTTTGATATCGGTCTTGGAATGGAATTCTGAGAGTGGTTGTAGATCCCTTGTGTTATTTATGACTTGTTTGCAAAATTTGGCGTCATTCCAGGTTGAGTTGATAGGTTTCGGCACGAGTTTTGATATTTGAAGATTTGAAAATTTATAAGTTTGATTTTTGGTTTGATTCGTCATTTTGGTGTTGTTTTATGTAATTTTAAACCGCGAGCGAGTCTGTGTTAGGTTATATGACTTGTTTGTGTGATTAGACGGGGTCCCGGGGGCCTCAGGTGTATTTCTGATAGGCTTCGGGTCAATTTTCCCAAATTTTTCACTGTTGATGCTGCCTTCTGGTTTTCTTCTATGCGATCGCATAGTAGTAGACGCGATCACATAGTATTGCTTTGACCCGCCCAGTTTTTCTTAATCGCGTTCGCTTAGATTTTTTTTACGACCGCAGAAGTCCACTTTCTTCTTCTTCTTCGCGTTCTCCTCCCTCAGCATGCGTTCGCATAGTGATTCCATGTTGGGCACCAAATTAATTCCTCTATGCGATTGCATTCCTTGCTTCGCAATCGCGTAGTGTGGCTTTGAGGAAGCAGATAACTTTCTTATATGTGATCGCATATATTCCTTCACGATCGCGTAGAACCTTTTTGGCCAGTGACATTTTTCCTCTACGCGATCGCATATAATCCCTCACGATCGCGATGCTTTAAATCTGGGCAGACGTTTATAACTTCAAAATCAAGGGTTAAGCCATTTTTATCACATTTTGACTTCTAGAGCTCGGTTCTTGGCGATTCTTTGAGGGCTTTCACACAAATCGAATGGGTAAGTGTTCTTCAACTAGAATTAAATATATTCCATAAATTATTCCTTGTTTTTATCATTTAATTTGTGTTTTGAGTTGAGAAAATTTGTGTTTTAAAAGAAAATTTTCTAAATTGAAAAATCATGATTTGAGGGACCAAATGATATCGGAATTTCATAAATTTTGTATGGTTGAACTCGTATTGGAATGGGTAATTGAATTTTTTTTAAAATTTTGGGTTACGAGGTGCGGGCCCGGGGGTTGACTTTTGGGTCGATTTTTATATTATTGTAAAGATTGAAACCTTATTATGCGGAATAGTTCCTTACAAGTTTTATGTGTATTTTGAAGTTGTTTTGGTTGATTTTGAGCCGTCGGAGGTCTTTTCGCCCGAGAATTTCATTAAGAGTACCGGGTTGTCTTCGTCGAGGTAAGTATCATGCCTAATCTTGTTTGAGGAAGTTACCCCTTAGGATTTGAGTCTTTTATGTTTATTGTAGTCAGTGTACCCGAGGTGACGAGTGCGTACTCTGACTTATTTGTAATAGGTGGCCTTTAAGGATTCTTATGATCTTATATTTCCGGTGTATGAAGTTATAACTGTTATGACCGAGTTTTGGTTGCTAGTCTCGTCTCTTCTTGCTGGAGTTAGATTTTCTTGCTTCTAGTTTCCATTGTTGTTTATTTGATCTTAATTGGCTTAACTCAATATTCTACCTCTTCTACCATCATTTTATATTTCCCTTCATAAACTGCCTACTTAACTAGAATTAGTATAAACTCGTCCTATAATTGTTTAGCCGTAATCAGAATATCTATACGTTGGTGTCCAGCATGTCCGTGAGTCGTATACTATGATTTATATGATTTCTCTTGAGTTCTACTTAGGTTTAGTTTGATAATCATCCGTGTTAATGGTATCTCCTTAGTGTGGCCTGTTACTGAGCATTGTTCAAGCTGAGTTTTATTCCATGAAGCTAATTGTTTAAGCGAGAGTGGTTATAGCTGTTTTCCCTTGCCGGGATGATTTGGTTTCTCTTGTTTTGAACTTGAATATTGAAAATTGTTGCTATATTTTCTTTGTTTTCCCCTGGTTACACTGTTTCTCTTTGTGCTTGGCATTCCCTTCAGTGGCTCTATTTATTATGAGTGAGTTTTACCATTCTTGTGATTTAAGTTCTTGTATTGATTTGCTCGTCGCATTTGGCATTTCTGTATTCTGTTACTTTTGTGCTTTTTTTGGCAATGTACCGTGTTTCTGTCGTATTCTGGTTGCTCTCTCTGTTGGCTGCATTGCATAATTATATTGGGACTACGAACGTATTCCGAGAACTTTCCCCTTGTACTGCATTGCATATTTAAATTGGGACTATAGACGCATTACGTGAGCTTTCCCCCTGTACTGCATTGCATATTTAAATTGGGACTACGGATGTATTCCGGGATCTTTCCCCTATACTGCAATGCATATTTAAATTGGGACTACAGACGTATTCCGAGAGTTTTTCCCCCAGTACTGCATTGCATATTTAAATTGGGACTACAGACGTATTCTGGGAGCGATCCCCCCGTACTGCATGACTGAATTCTGAGCTACGGGACGGAATCTCAATTGTTTTATACTGAAGGAAAACTATGTTTGAAGGACAATTATTGAAAAGTAAAGTTGAAAGGCATTTACCTTGAAGGAAACTATGTTTGCAAAGCCTTTTATCTTGGAGGAAATTATGTTTGAAAAACATTTACTAGAAAGGTACATTTGAAAAGCTTTTATTGGAAGAAATTTCGTTTGAAGATTTCATTTTGTAAAGTATATTTATATATCTTTGGAGGAAGTATATTTCAAAGGAAATTGTCACACTGAAATGATTATATTTTTAAAAAGTTTTCAATATAAACTTGCGGCTGAAAAGTTTCACTCGAGGATTTGACCAATTTATTGGGTTTTATTGGCTAAGGCCTGATGTAGACAAACTAATGCAGTGCTGAGTTACTAGTGTTCTTATTGTGTTGTAGTTTCCGGTTTGGCTTTTATTCTGTCCATTTTTCTGTGTATTATTATGCTATTCCGTTGTTTTTTGTTGTACTTCCTTCCACATTGTAGTTGTTCTGTTATTTACTATCTTGTGTAGTCATTAGATAGATGTCATATTCTATCATTTTATACATATATTCCTGTTTAATTATTAGACCAGCGAGTGTCTTGACTAGTCCTCGTCACTACTTCACCGAGGTTAGTCTTGGTACTTACTGGGCACCGCTGTGGTGTGCTCATATTACTCTTCTGCGCATATTATGTAGATTCTAGTATTTGCATAGTCGGCCGATTGATAAATACGCAACGCGGTTGCTGTTGTGGAGACTCAAGGTACAACCGCTTCAGCGTTCGCGATTTTAGAGTCACCTTCTTATATTCTTTTTCATACACTGTTGTTTTTATTCTGGACAGTGGTAATTGTTGATTTTAAGGTGTGCAATGTATAGAGATTTATTTCAAAAAGCATTTAAAAGTTTTAATATTATGTTTCACGTTCATTTAATATTAGACTTACCTAGTCCTTAAGACTAAGTGGCGTTGCAATACCCAACGGAGGAAAATTTTGGAAGTTACAACAATGGAGGTGGTAGGACATAAAGTGAATACTGTTATTACTGGCGAGGTTTCAGATTTCGAGATCTAGGGTTTTTTCTTGCAATTGGATTTCGACAGGTATGTTGTAGCGATCCAGGAATAATAGAGTGTAGCTCATGGACATTTGTGCTGCTAGGTATATTCAAGACAAGAAGTACATGCAAGCCACTACAACTACTGGCTCAGGTTAGTGATCTGAATTTTACTTTAGTTTTTGCTTATTGTTGGTTTGGTTGGATGGCCATGGCTATTGATATCTTTACTAAAATTATTAAGAAAGTATCACATAATGATTTATTAAGAATTAAAAGGGTATATCATATGCTGGTCTCAAGCATGATATTCCATAAGATGATTTGCCTCAAATCAGTAAAACCTATGGTTAAGTTCTTATTCCTTTTGCAGGCTTTTTTTTGATTGGTTACCCACATTCTACTAAAAGCAAGCTCCTCTGTTTCTTCTTTCATCAAAACAAAAGTGTGTTGGTTGATGTTACATGAGAGTAAGTTCTTCTTTGTTGTCTAATGGCATCATGTGACTCGAATTGTCCTTTTAAAAAAAATTATAAATTGGATGTCGCTTCTACACAGGTGTGCTACGGTTTCCTTGATCTTGCTTTCTCTTAGATAATTATGGACGTTTGAGCTGCTAGTTATATTCAAGACAAGAAGTATAGGCAAGCTACTACAGCTGGTGGCTCATGTCAGTGATCTGAATTTTACTTTAATATTTTCTTATTGTTGGTTTGCTTGGCTGGCCATGGCTATTGCTAACTTCACTAAAACCATTAAGAAAGTATCACATATTTCTTTATTAAGTATTAGAATAGTATATCGTATGCTGGTCTCAAGCATTATATTCCATCATATAATTCGCTTCATATCAGAAAAAATTATGCTTCAGCTCTTATTCGTTTTACAGGCATCTCTTACATTAGCTATCCACATTCTACTAAAAGCAAGTTCCTCGGTTTCTACTTTCATCACAATCGAATTGTGTTGGTTGATGTTGCATGAGAGGAAGTTCCTCAGTGTTGTATAATGGCATCATGTGACTCGTCTTAGATAATTTGATTCAGCTTGCTAGCTGAATTAAATTTTTTGGTAGAGAGAATTCGAGAGTAAGGTTACCTCATGATACGTGTAAAAAAAGTAAAATCCAATTCACTTTTTCTAGAGATGGATGAGTCATATGGTACCATCAGCAAATGCACTTCCTTTTCATCGAAAGCATATATAATTAATAGGCGGATTGAGTTTTGGGCAACGAAAATAAGGCAAAATACTTTGGAATTGTATGACAATGTAACGACCCGACCGGTCGTTCCGTGAGATTTACCCCATTTCCCCTATTTTTGCATTTGTCATGTATCGCTATCTTATTTTTGTTGTATTGGGTGAGTTGGTTTGGGTCCGGAGTGGTTATAATGAGAGTTTATGCATTTAGCCTTTTAAAGTAGCCTAATAGTTGAGAAAGTCAATTGAGAGTTTACTTATTTGTAAACGACCTCAGAATGCAGATTTTATGGCTCGAATAGCTTCGTTAGGTGATTTGGGACTTAGGAGTGTGTTCGGAATATTTTTGTGATGTCCGGTGTAGAATTAGGCTTGAATTGGCGAAAGTCAGTTTTTGGCGATTTCCAGTCGGCAGTGGAAATTAGGCTATCGAGGTCAGAATGGAATTCCGAAAGTTGGAACAGGTCCGTAATGTCATTTTGGATATGTCAGCAAAATTTCAGATTAATCGGAGGTGTTTCGGTTGGTTTCGGCATAGTTGGCGAATTGTTTTGAAGTTTCAAAGTTCATAGGCTTGAATTTGATGTAATTTCGGTGTTTTCGTGTTGGTTTTGGTGTTTCGAAGGCTCGACTAAGTTTGAATGATTTTATGGGATATGTTGGTATGTTTGGTTGAGGTCCCGAGGGCCTCGAGTGTGTTTCGGGTGGTTAACTGATGTTGGACACATTTCTATATGTTTTGATTTTATTTTGCCTATGTTTTAACAGCTTTTTGTTGATATTTGGTGTTAAAAATGCCCAACATGGTTTAATTATTAGTTTTATGACTAATTGAGTTGTGTGTGATGATTTAGGGTGTTTGGAGATAAAAAATATGAAGAAAAGATGCTCCAACTAGAGGAAAAGAGGGTGGATGCGTCGCATCCAACCTTGGAAAGAAGGTTAATTGGTGCACCCTTAGCAGTGAAGTCGGACCATAGCATCCGCCTTAGCATCCGCACCTGGGCACAACTGAGATGGAGAAACAAAGAGTAGATGCGAAGCATCCACCCTAGCATGTGAAGCTGAGAAGTGGAGGACGAGGTGGATGCAAAGCATCCACCCCAGCATCAATCCGTGAAGCTGAGTTGGATTAGGAATAGAAGAACTTAGGCCCACGACTTTTGTACGCACTATATAAGCCAAAAATGCCTCTTTTAGGTCATCTAATATATTGGGAAGAGAGAAAAACGCCACGACAAAGCTTGGAAACCACAGCATTCGTCTTGAGTTCTTATTTTTCCTTCTTTTATTGATTTTTATGCATTCTTGGAAATTATTTGATGATTGTATGAACATGAGTGGCTAAGAACCTTATTGTTCTAGGGTCATGGGGATACATGAATGTTGATGTTTGAAGTTTAATTTGACGAAGTTGATTTTATCATACTGGGTTGTTTATTTAATTTTGCTTTTAATTATTTTGCTGAGTAGCTAACAGTGAAATACTATCTACGAATCTAGAGTTGAACTCGGAAATGGGAATTCTAGATTGCATAAAGAATTAAATAGAGCAAGTTCTTGAACCCGGGCAACGGGGAACGGATTCCCAATTAGGATAGACATATACCTATTTGCCTTGCTTGGTTGAAATACAGTAATTGTAAATGCATTCTTGTTAGTCTTAATTCCATAGACATATAGGCGTTAAGTTAACTTGAATAGGCGAGTAAGAACTCGACAGATTCTTATGAGTAATATCAACCATGTGAATCAACAATCCAGATAAATCAATGAGTTATTTTAAGCCAAGAATATAACATGATTGTTAGCTAGCCCGTGACCCTGGAATATCCTCTCCTATTCATTGTTAGTCGAAATTACTATTTGTGCTGGTTGATTTCCTAGTTAATTCATTAATTGGTATTTTAGGTAGTAACTTAGTTAATTAAATCTTTTGTGATAAATCTCTTGGATTGATAAGTTAATTGAGTTGAATCATTCAAAAGTTAATCATAAGTCTTCGTGCGAACGATACTCTACTCACTACTTTATTACTTGACGACCACGTATACTTGCGTGGGTGTGTTTGGTCGCAACAAGTTTTTGGCGCCGTTGCCGGGGACCTAGAAATTAATTATTTTTTTATATTAGACTTTTACCTTTACCTTTACAAGTTTTGATTTTTTTTTTCTTCTCTTTTTGTAAATATTTTTATTCTTATAACAATTTTGATGTTTCTCTTAGTGTGTTCATAGTTCTCTCAACACGACATCTGGGGATGAATTATCCAGAGGTAAGGTTATTGATTAAGACGCTTGGTTGACGGAAGATTTTTATGGCCCGTATTTTTGGGCTTGTCATGACTTAAACTCTAGGAGGTCTGAATTTGAATATGGGAGTAAGGATTGGTATTGGGAAGAATATTCACGATTAAGAGAAAACGAGAAACGGCGTTATCTTCTAACAAAATTGGTGAATGACTGGTCTAAGGAGAGAGTTGAACTTGCACAAGAAATTGACAGGTTTGGCTTGGATGTGCGTAACTTAGATGCAGATTTGAGTACAAAGGTTGATGCGTAAAACGCCCAACAATTTAATGATGAGTTGTGTGAAGCTGAAAATAATCTTCTAGACCAAATTGAGGAGCTAAAACGAGAATACCAATCATTAGACCATTATTTCCTTGAGAATGTCAATGTTGGGAAGAGTGTTCTAGAGTCATATGATAATGTTATATTTGAGGACTTTAGTTCATGTAAACATGAGGATATAAATAGTAATACAATTCTAGAGTTGGGGCATATTGGTCCTCATTCTAAATATTTTTCAACATTGTGTTTGGATGATGACATGGAAATCGAGTCATCCGGGCCTTTGGAGGAGTCAATGGAAGAGGAACAGGCTGCTTGCATTCTTGGATTTGTTGTGCAAGAGAGAAAAAATTACATTCCTCATATAAAGGCCGAGAAGTATAGAGTGAAAATTTATTACTTGGCCTATTTATTTTTGTATCCCCACCAAAGGAGCATAGCCACAGACTTGATGTCATGTTAGGGATACAATTCATAAGTTCAAAGTGGAGGCAGAAAGTGGTTCATGTCGTGCCACGACGTTAAATCAGGCGCTTGTTGGTAGGCAACCCAATTGATTTGTTTTCTTTCATTTTTTTTTTGTAGTATTTATTTTTGTTTTGTAGGATTATGAGCATAGAAAACAAAGCCAATGGAAGAATGCAAAAGCGAGCTAGATGGTTGGAAATAAGTGTGGGGTGCCCGCACAAAAGACCATTTAGTGGGAGAAGTCTGAGTACCTCGTGAGCTAATGGTGCTTCGGCCTTTGTCTTTTCAGGGAGCATTTCTTTTAACCCTACTTTGCTTTCTTAATTTGTATATGCATCGGGGACTATGCATGCTTTAAGTGTGGGGTGGGAAGTATGCTACTTATGATATTGTTGTATAATTTGTATAATTGGTTTTTAAATTTCTTAGTGTTAACTAGTTTTGTTTAGTTAGTTAATTTTTGTTTTTAAATTTTATTTTCAGTTTTTAGTTTAGTAAGTGTTACAAAAAAAATAAAATAAAAATTCAGAAAATAGACGACTTTTCCCGATGACGGACTACCTAGACAGTTCTCTCGAGGGTTAAGGTCCTTAGAAAAATATAAAAAGATTTTCATTTGATTCTTTAAATTAGTGTTAGTATTAGGAGATTGATAGAAAACTAAAGAAAAACACAAAAATAGAGTAACAACTTTGAGTAGATAGTAAATTTAGTCTAGTTGGTAATAATCCCCCTTGGTTTTTCTTTGGCCATCGGTTCTTTTCTAAGGGATGAAATTTTGAACCGGGTATTAGTTTTTTCTTTCTAGAGTAGTGTAGGATGTAAAGACTCAGACTAAATTCAGTACAGTCTGTGACTTGTTTGATACTAACAGAGTTAGACCTGAGCATGTGGATTATAACTTTCTCCACGAGTTTGTGAGAACTATTTTTGCCTTGAAAAGTTGAATTGTTTTTTTTTTGTGACGCTTAGGCTCATTGTCTTGACTCCTGTGCTAACTGCTGTGCTATGTGCATTAAAATTGTGGCTTAACTCCGTACTTGCTTTGATTGAAAGTTGAAATGTAGCTATTCTAAGTGAATCATGTGCCAGTGTGTGGCGAGATTTTTGTATAAGTCTCATGTAGTACATTTGTGTCTAGAACTTGCCCGGTATGTGAGTTGAAGCGAAATCCTAGGTTTTGCTCGGTTTGAAATATGATCTTAGGCCTTCTTTGATCCTTCTAAACTTTAATTCTACCACAAATAGAATCATCCCTAGTAAGCCATTTTGAGCCTGTAGACTTTTTATTTGGCACCCATATTACAAGCCTATACCCGTTTGTTCTTAATTGAGGCTTTTGATCCTTTTACCTCACAAAACACTTTAATTGTGAAATGAGCGCTAGAAGGGATTTGGGTGGATTTTGAGTGGAACCAATGAAAAGAAGAAGGGTACACTTATTCTGTAAAATAATACACCACTAGTGAGAAGTGTAGAAGTGTAGAAAGAAAGAAAAATCTGGAAAAAAAAACAAGAGAATAAATTGACATCTTGTTCTTGCTTGTGGGTTATAAACTAAAGTAGTGCTGAAAGAAAAAAAAGGAACCTTCTTGGGAATGATTTTAGTTGAAAAATGTAAGTCGGGATTGAAGAATTTGCGCTTAAAGTTGATTATCTGATGTGCTAAAGTGCTTAGGATGGTGAAATACTATTCCTAAATATATCCTACCCGTCCCTTAGCCCACATTACAACCATGAAAATTCCTAATTGATTTTAGATCGAGCAAGCTTACATTAGTAGAGATTTACATTAAGGGAAAGCATATGGTACCTTTTGTGCGCATGTGAACTTCTTTGAGAGAGTGAGAGAATTCTTCTATTATTTGAAGTCCTTAAATTACGTTCAAATTTTATTTGAGTGTGCGGACTATCTTTCCATGTTTTGTGGTGAGGGCACATGTTTCATGATGGATAGGCGACTTTATTAAACTTTTTCAGTTAGAGTGAGTAAGTTGGCCTGAAAGTAGTTATGCTAAGGAGTCAGTTTCTGAGGTTGAGATGTCCCGAATTTGCTATTTGACTGGTTTGAACTGTCCAATAATGTGCTAACAGAGGGAAGGAAGTCCGAGAATGCATATGCAAGGGGCTAATTGTTGGTATCAACCAAAGTCATGGGTGCTTAAGCTTACTTGAAATGTGTGGCTTGATAGCGATAAGCTTAATTTTGTTCGATCGGTTGTGGGTTGATTCTACTTTTCTCGAGCACGAACAAAGGTTTAAGTGTGGGGTGGTGATGTTGGGCATATTTCTATATGTTTTGATGTTACTTTGCCTATGTTTTAACCGCTTTTTGTTGATATTTGGTGTTAAAAATGCCCAACATGGTTTAATTATTGGTTTTATGACTAATTGAGTTGTGTGTGATGATTTAGGGTGTTTGGAGATAAAAAAATGTGAAGAAAAGATGCTCCAACTAAAGGAAAAGAGGGTGGATGCGTCGCATCCAACCTTGGAAAGACGGTTACTTGGTGGACCCTTAGCAGTGAAGTCGGACCATAGCATCCGCCTTAGCATCCGCACCTGGGCACAACTGAGATGGAGGAACAAAGGGTGGATGCGAAGCATCCACCCTAGCATGCAAAGCTGAGAAGTGGAGGACGAGGTGGATGCGAAGCATCCACCCCATCATCAATCCCTGAAGCTGAGTTGGATTAGGAATAGGAGAACTTTGGCCCATGACTTTTGTACGCAATATATAAGCCAAAAACGCCTCTTTTAGGTCATCTAACATATTGGGAAGAGAGAAAAAATCCACGACAAAGCTTGGAAACCACGGCATTCGTCTTGAGTTCTTATTTTTCCTTCTTTTATTGATTTTTATGCATTCTTGGGAATTATTTGATGATTGTATGAACATGAGTGGCTAAGAACCTTATTGTTCTAGGGTCATGGGGATACATGAATGTTAATGTTTGAAGTTTAATTTGACGAAGTTGATTTTATCATATTGGGTTGTTTATTTAATTTTGGTTTTAATTATTTTGCTAAGTAGCTAACAGTGAAATACTATCTACGAATCTAGAGTTGAACTCGAAAGTGGGAATTCTAGATTGCATAAAGAATTAAATAGAGCAAGTTCTTGAACCCGGGCATCGGGGAACGAATTCGCAATTAGGATAGACATATACCTATTTGCCTTTCTTGGTTGAAATACAGGAATTGTAAATGCATTCTTGTTAGTCTTAATTCCATAGACATATAGGCGTTAAGTTAACTTGAATAGGAAAGTAAGAACTCGGCAGATTCTTATGAGTAATATCAACCCTGTGAATCAACAATCCAGGTAAATCAATTAGTTATTTTAACCAAGAATATAACATGATAGTTAGCTAGCCCGTGACCCTGGAATATCCTCTCCTATTGATTGTTAGTCGAAATTACTATTTGTGTTGGTTGATTTCCTAGTTAATTCATTAATTGGTATTTTATGTAGTAACTTAGTTAATTATATCTTTTGTGATAAATCTCTTGGATTGATAAGTTAATTGAGTTGAAGCAGTCAAAAGTTAATCATAAGTCTTCGTGGGAACGATACTCTACTCACTACTTTATTACTTGACGACCACGTATACTTGCGTGGGTGTGTTTGGTCGCAACATTAACGGACCAACTTTTGGCTTGAAATATGGGCAGATTTCTGCTGGTGTGAGGTTCTGGTTTCCTTCTACGCGATCGCGTGAGGATGTTTGCAATCGCGTAGGGTTAATTGGTGAGGCAGGATTTTTGTTAATCGCGATTGCATGTAATGGTTTGCGATCGCGTGGGTTTAAGTCTTGATGAATCGCAATCGCGTGAGGTTGTCTGCGATCGCGTAAGGTAAATTGATGGGGCAACAAGTTTGTTCATCGCGATCGCGATCGCAGTGAAGGAATTATTTCAGCTGGACAGAATGTTTAAAAGGCTGGGATGCGAAATTGGTTCTTATTTCATCCAAAGTTGCATGCGAGTTGAATTTGAGAGGGGATTGAAGGGAAATCATCTGGAGGTAAGAATTCCAACTTCATAACATGTTTCTATGCCTATTCTTATGTGATTAAGCCACAAAATTTCTGGAAATCTAGTTAAGATTGGGGAAGAAGGGTCCATGAGAATTGATTTTTCTTTTGAGGATTTGAGTGGGCAATTGTGGTCCGGTTTTGGTGTTCTTGGTATGTATAGAATCGGGAGAGGACGAGGGTTCTAATGAGATAAAAAAATTCTGATTCCGAGTAGTGGGCCCAAGGATCGGGTTTGGCCGAATTTCGAGATTTTGTTAAATTTTGATAATTTTCTATTGGGTTGTGTTCCATGAGTATATTTTGATGATGTTAACTGGTTTTTGGCTAGATTCGGTGCAATCGGGAGCCAATTTGAGGGGCAAAGGCATAGCAGACTAGTGTCGTGGCTCGGTAGAGGTAAGTAATGGTCTTAAATTTTTTCCTGAGGGTATGGGACCCGGGACTACATATTTTCTCAATTGAATTTGGAATGGCGCACATGTCGGATGACGAATATGTGGCGCATACTGATTTTTGGATTGGACTAGGTCCTCTCCGCGGAAACTGATGAGTTGCATATTTTCTCAAAAACTTGTGTTAAATTATGTTCTGAAGATTTGTGAATTATTTGGGCTATAAGCCGTGTTTGGGGCCTCGTGCCGATCTGTTGAGACCCTTTGAGGATGTTTTACTGTTGTTTTCCTCACTACCTGTTGATGGTTTTTACTCAGCATCATTATGCATACTGTTTTATTTGAAACTCAGCCTGATTCACACTACATGAGCATTAAAATGATGTTTTCGGGTCGAATACCCCGTTCTATTACTTCGCCCGAGGGGCTTTTCGAGTTGTTCCGCTGAGTGTGGCCGAGGGCCAAGAGTGATGGTGAGGTGCTAAGTGATATTAGCGCTTGGGCTGAAGGAGCCCCTCCGGAGTCTGTACACACCCCCAATGAGCACACCGAGTGCGAGTGATTAAGTGAATGGGAGGCTTGAGTGATTGTGAGGTGCTGAGTGATTGTGAGGTGCTGAGGGATTGTTAGGAAATACCCGAGGGGCTGTCTATGAAACATGTTTTCGCCCGAGGGGCTACTTATGACTTCACTACATTAATTTCATACCAAATCTTTGTTTTAAAGTTACTAAAAATGTGCATCATTTTAAGAACTTTTATGAAGTTGATTTCGAAGGCATGATGATTTCGTATCTTTATGTATACTATTGGAAAGTAAGGTTGTGTATATTGTGATATTGATTTTATGTGATTCCTTGCTACTTAGACCTGATTTATCTCCATTACTACTGAGTTGGCGTACTCACATTACTCCCTGCACCTCTGTGTGCAGATTCAGAAGCAGAGATCGAGCATTAGCTTATATATATATCACAGCGGAGCAGGATCTTGGGGATATAGAGGTAGTTGCTCAGCGTTCGCAGCATCTCAGCTTTCCCTTCCTATTGTATTTATCTTCGATTTGGAGTTTTGTATCTTAATATTTTATTTTGGCTTATTTCACTAGATGCTCATGACATGTTGGCTCCGGGTTTTAAGGATTGCAATACTGTATATAAAATTGCCTATTATATTAAGAACTTTCTGTATATTGTTATGAATTGCTTGAACCTTAAATGGGATTTTCAAAAGAAGTTGTGAACACGCTGTAGTCGGCTAGCCTAGTTCCACGATAGGCGCCATCACGGCTGGTTAGGATTTGGGGTCGTGACAGCTTGGTATCAGAGCCCTAGGTTTCATAGGACTCAACGGTCATGAGCAGGTTAAGTAGAGTCTTGCGGATTGGTACGGAGACGTCTGTACTTATCTTCGAGAAGCTGCCGAACTTCTAGGAAATATTCTGTCATTCTTGAACTATTTCTTGTTGATCTATTGATTCTCAAAATCTGAACTTACGTTGTTTCGTTCTCTCACAAATGGTGAGGACACGCCATACCGATCAGGGTGACCAGTCACCGGCTAGACCAGCAAGAGGTCGAGGCCGCGGTCGAGGCCGTGGTAGAGGTAGGGGGCTATCCCGCGTAGCAGCCGGGGTAGTACCTCAGGATCCCCCTGCCGATCATGATCAGGTTCCCACCGATGGTATCCTAGCGGGACAGGCTCAGGCACCAGCAACGCGTATGGTTATTCCAGGTCTTCAGGAGGCCCTGTCTCAGATATTGTCAGTATGCACCGGTTTGGCTCAGGCCGTTGCCATGTCTTCTCCTACCACCACAGCTCAGGCCGGGGGAGGCAATCAGACTCCAGCTTCCCGGGCACCTAAGCAGGCTACACAGGGTATTCAGGCACCGGGGGCAGCCCCAGCTCAGCCAGCTGCTCCAGTTCAGGATTATGTGGTCCCAGCTATGGCTGAGGACGAGCAGCGCAGGTTGGAGAGATTCAGCAGATTTCAGCCTCCTACTTTCAGTGGTACAAAGGGCAAGGATGCCCAGGGATTCTAGATAGGTGCCAGAGGATACTGCGCACCACAGGTATTCTAGAGACCATTGGGGTCTCATTTGTTACCTTTGAGTTTGCGGGTGCTGCCTTTACTTGGAGGGCGTCTTTCGAGAGGCGTAGACCGGTTGGTTCAGCACCTCTTACCTGGCAGCAGTTCTCCGAGATCTTTTTGGAGAAGTATGTTCCTCAGTCCCACAGAGAGGGGCAGCGTAGGAAGTTTGAGCAACTGCACCTGGTAGAGTTATCAGTCACTCAGTACGAGATGAGATTTTCCGAGTTGGCTAGGCATGCTTCTGAGGTTATCCCTACTGATAGGGATAGGGTGAGGAGGTTCATCGAAAGTCTTTCTTATCAGCTTCGGTTGTTTATGAACCGAGAGAGAGTATCGGGTGCTTCATTCGAGCAGGTTGTTGACATAGCCCGAGACATTGAGTCTGTTCGCCACCAGGAGCGGGAAGAGAGGGAGGCTAAGAGGCCTCGTGGTTCGGTCAGTTCTAGTGGTGCTACCTTCAGGGGACAGTTTCAGTAGGGTAGGGGCCGTTTATTCAAGCCACCTCAGTCAGGCCGCCCATCTTATATTGGTGCATCATCGGGGCAAGGTCCCCGTGGTTTTCAATCAGGTCGTACTTCTTTTGGTGCCCTCCCAGCTCAGAGTGCAGCTCGAGCACCTCCAGTTTAGGGTTCATCTATACAGGGGTCTTCCAGTGGTTGTGTAGGTAGTTGTTTTGAGTGAGGAGAGTTCGGGCACGGGTTAAGGCAGTGTCCCCGCCGTTCCGGTGGGTCTTCTCAGCAGAGGGGCCAGCCCTCGACTTCAGCCCCAGTTACTTCATCGCCCGCCCAGTCAGCCAGGGGTGGTGGTCAATCAGCTAGAGGCCACCCTAGAGGGGGTGGTCGAGCAGGGGGAGGTCAGGCTCGTATGTATGCATTTCTAGCCAGGCCGGATGCTATAGCCTCAGATGCGGTGATTGCAGGTATTGTTTCAGTATGTTGACGTGATGCCTTGGCTTTATTTGACCCTGTTTCCACATATTCCTATGTTTCTTTATATTTTGCCGGTTTTCTAGATATGCCCCGTGAGTCTCTAGTCACCTCTGTTCATGTGTCGACTCCGGTGGGCGATACTGTTGTTGTGGACCGTGTGTATCAGTCGTGCACTATATCTATTGGGGGTTGGGAGACCCGAGTGGACCTGCTGTTTCTCAGCATGGTCGATTTTGATGTGATATTAGGCATGGATTGGTTATCTCCGTGCCATGCTGTTCTTGATTGTCACGCTAAGACCGTGACCTTAGCTATGCCGGGGTGTCCGAGGGTTGAGTGGATAGGTTCTTCCGAGTATATGCCTAGAAGGATGATTTCTTACCTAAAGGCTCAGCGCATAGTGGAGAAGGGGTGTTTATCTTATTTGGCCTTTGTGAGGGATGTCGGCGGTGAGACTCCCGCTATTGATTCAGTTCCTGTGATCCGTGATTTTTTGGATTTGTTTCCTGTAGACCTGCCAGGCATGCCACCTGACAGGGATATTGATTTTGGTATTGACCTGGTGCCAGGAACTCATCCTATTTCTATTCCACCATACCGTATGGCACCAGCAGTGCTAAAAGAATTGAAGGAGAAGCTTCAGGATCTCCTGGATAAGAGGTTCATTCGTCCTAGTGTGTCACCTTAGGGTGCACCGGTGTTATTCGTTAAGAAGAAGGATTGGTCCATGCGCATGTGTATTGATTATCGGTAGTTGAATAGGGTTACGGTGAAGAACCGGTATCCCTTGCCCCATATTGATGACTTGTTTGACCAGCTTCAGGGAGCCAGAGTGTTTTCCAAGATTGATTTGAGATCTGGGTACCATCAGTTGAGGATTCGGGATTCTGATATTCCGAAGACTGCTTTCAGGACCAGGTATGGTCATTATGAGTTCTTGGTTATGTCATTTGGGCTGACCAATGCCCCACCTGCGATCATGTAATTGATGAACATAGTGTTTCAGCCTTATCTTGATTCCTTCGTCATTGTGTTCATTGATGACATCCTGGTTTATTCTCGTAGCCAGGAAGAGCATGCTCAGCATTTGAGAGTTGTGTTGCAGAGATTGATGGAGGAGAAGCTTTATGCAAAATTCTCCAAGTGTGAGTTTTGACTGGGATCGGTAGCTTTCTTGGGGCACGTGGTGTCTAGTGAGGGGATTCAGGTTGATTCGACGAAGATAGAGGCGGTGCAGAGTTGGCCCAGACCGGCCTCAGCTGCAGAGATTAGGAGTTTCCTTGGTTTTACGGGATATTACCATCGCTTTGTGGAGGGATTCTCTTCGATTGCTTCGCCTTTGACTAGATTGGCACAGAAGGGTGCTCTATTCAGATGGTCTGATCAGTGTGAGCAGAGGTTTCAGAAGCTCAAGTCAGCATTGACTACATCTCCAGTATTAGTTTTGCCTGCTGGTTCGGGTTCTTACACAGTTTATTGTGATGCTTTTAGAGTTGGCTTAGGAGAGGTATTGATGCAGGACGGTAGGGTGATTGCCTATGCATCCAGACCGTTGAAGGTGCACCAGAAGAACTATCCAGTACACGATCTCGAGTTAGCTGCCATTGTCCATGACTGATCACCGCAGTTTGCAGTATCTGTTGAGGCAGAAGGACTTGAATTTGCGTCAGAGGAGATGGTTAGAGCTCCTCAAGCATTATGATCTCACTATCTTATATCATCCGGGGAAGTCCAATGTAGTGGCCGATGCCTTGAGTCGCAGAGCAGAGAGTTTGGGGAGTTTAGCTTACCTTCCAGTAGCAGAGCGGCCATTAGCTCTTGATGTTCAGGTCTTAGCAGGTCATTTGGTGAGATTGGATTTATCAGAACCTCCGAGGGTGTTGGCTTGTGTAGCCTCCAGGTCTTCTCTCTATTATCAGATTATTGCACGCCAGTATGATGATCCACATTTGCTTGTTCTTCAGGACAGGGTACGTCGCGATGATGCCAGAATTGTGGCTATTGGTGATGATGGGGTCATGAGGATGCAGGGCCGGATTTGCGTGCCCAATGTAGATGAACATCGAGATTTGATTCTAGCAGAGGCTCATAGTTCGCGGTATTCCATCCATCCGGGTGCCGCGAAGATGTATCAGGATTTGAGGCAGCATTATTGGTGGAGGAGAATGAAGAGGGATGTCGTGGAGTTTGTAGCTCGGTGTCTCAACTGTCAGCAGGTTAAGTATGAGCACCAGAGAACTGGTGGATTGCTTCAGAGGCTTGATATTCCGGAGTGGAAGTGGGAGCAGATCACCATGGACTTCGTAGTTGGGCTCCAACGAACATCGAGGAGATTTGATGCTATATGGGTTATTGTGGATCGGCTGACCAAGTCCGCACACTTCATTCCTGTTGGTACTACGTATTCATCGGAGAGGTTAGCTGAGATTTATATCAGGGAGATTGTCCGTTTGCATGGGGTTCCAAATTCTATCATTTCCGACAGAGGCACTCAATTTACATCTCAGTTTTGGAGAGCCGTGCAGAGAGAGTTGGGTACTCAGGTTGAGTTGAGCACAACGTTTCATCCTCAGACCGGCGGGCAGCCGGAGCGTACCATTCAGAATTTGGAGGACATGTTGCGTGCTTGTGTGATTGACTTTGGTGGTTCATGGGATCAGTTTCTGCCACTAGCGGAGTTTGCATATAATAACAACTAACAGTCGAGTATTCAGATGGCCCCGTATGAGGCTTTGTATGGTAGGAGGTGTAGGTCTCCGGTTGGTTGGTTCGAGCAGGGTGAGGCTAGGCTATTGGGCACAGACTTGGTTCAGGATTCTTTGAGTAAGGCAAAGTTGATTCAGGAGCGGCTTCGCACAGCGCAGTCTAGGCAGAAGAGTTATGCGGACCGGAAGGTCCGGGATGTGTCTTTCATGGTTGCGGATAAGGTGTTGTTGAGGGTGTCACCCATTAAGGGTATTATGAGATTCGAGAAGAGAGGGAAGTTGAGTCCTAGGTTCATTGGGCCATTTGAGGTACTTCAGAGGATTGGGGAGGTGGCTTATAGGCTTGCCATGTCTCCCAGTTTATCGAGTATTCATCCGGTATTCCATGTTTCGATGCTTCGGAAGTATATTGGTGACCCTTCCCATGATTTGGACTTCAGCACGGTTCAGCTCGAGGGTGATATGTCATATGAGGTGGAGCCAATGGCTATTTTGGGTTGACAGGTCAGGAAGCTGAGGTCCAAGGATATAGCTTCAGTGAAGGCTCATTGGAGAGGGAAGCCGATGGAGGATGCCACCTGGGAGACCGAGCGAGAGATGCGGGACAGATACCCTCACTTATTCGAGGCTCCAACAAGTATGTTTCTAGACCCGTTCGAGGACGAACGTTTCTTTAAGAGGGGGAGGATGTAACGACCCGACCGGTCATTCCGTGAGATTTACCCCATTTCCCCTATTTCTGCATTTGTTATGTATCACTTTCTTGTTTTTGACGTATTGGATAAGTTGGTTTGGGTCCGGATTGGTTATGGTGAGAGTTCAAACATTTAGCCTTTTAAAGTAGCATAATAGTTGAGAAAGTCAACTAAGAGTTGACTTATTGGTAAACGACCTCGGAATGCAAAAATTTTGGCTCGAATAGCTTCCTGAGGTGATTTGGGACTTAGGAGTGTGTTCGGAATATTTTTGTGATGTTCGGTGTAGAATTAGGCGTTAATTGGCGAAAGTTAGTTTTGGCGATTTCCGGTCGGCATTGGAAAATAGGCTATTGAGGTCGGAATAGAATTCCGAAAGTTGGAACAGTTTCGTAATTTCATTTGGATATGTCTGCAAAATTCCAGATTAATCGGAGGTGTTGTGGTTGGTTTCGGCATAGTTAGCAAACTTTTTTGAAGTTTCAAAGTTCTTAGGCTTGAATTTGATGTGAATTTGGTGTTCTAGTGTTGTTTTAGGTGTTCCGAAGGCTCGACTAAGTTTGAATGATGTTATAGGATAGGTTGGCATGTTTGGTTGGGGCCCCGAGGGGCTCGGGATTGATTCGGATGGTTGACGGGAAGTTGGAGTGAATTTTTGAAAAATCTACTATGCTGGTTGCTGGTGTTTTTGCACCTGCGAAAGGGGAGTCGCAGGTGCGATCACGCAAGAGCGGAAGGGGAAGTCGCAAGTGCGAAGTCTGTCTATGTAGGAGAGGTCCGCAAGTGCGATTAGTTTGTCGCACCTGCGATGTCGCAGGTGCGTAAGGGTGGTCGCAGGCGCGAGATTTTGGCCGTTAAGTTGGTTATCGCAGGTGCGCAACCCGGGCCCGCAGGTGCGACCAGTTGTCCGCAGGTGCGACCAGTTGTCCGCAGGTGCGGAAATGACTGTGCAGAACAGTATAAAAGGAGCCCCCCTCTGCGAAATTTATTAAATTTTCATTAATTTGCATGCGGGGGAGTCCATTGAAGAGGGTTTTGAGATTAGGCTTGAAAATTTAAGGTTTTGGGTAAGAAAAGTTGGAAAAATGGTAGGAAAGGAATTGGTGTTTCTTTTGAGGTTTTGGAATGGCAATTGTGGTCCAATTTTGGTGTTCTTGGTATGTATAGAATCGGGAGAGGACGAGGGTTCTAATGATCTAAAAAAATTCGCATTTCGAGACGTGGGCCGGGGACTCGGGTTTAGCCGAATTTCGAGATTTTGTTTAATTTTGATGATTTTCGATTGGGTTGTGTTCCATGAGTATATTTTGATAATGTTAACTGGTTTTTTGCTAGATTCGGAGCAATAGGGAGCCAATTTTAGGGGCAAAGGCATAGCGGACTAGTGTCGTGGCCCGGTAGAGGTAAGTAATGGTTGTAAATCTTGTCTTGAGGGTATGAAACCCCGGACTACATATTTTTCTACTGATTTTGGAATGGCGCACATGTCGGATGATGAGTATGTGGCGCGTACTGATTTTTTTTGGGATTGGAATAGGTCCTCTCTGCGGAAACTAATGAGTTGCATAATTTCTCAAAATCTTATGTTAAATTATGTCCTAAAGATTTGTGAAATTTTTGGGTTATAAGCCGTGTTTGGGGCCTCGTGCCGATATGTTGAGACCCTTTGAGGGTGTTTTACTGCTGTTTTCCTCACTACCTGTTGATGGTTTTTACTCAGCATCATTGTGCATACTGTTTTATTTGAAACTCGGCATGATTTACACCACTTGAGATTAAACTGATGTTTTGGGTCGAGTACCCTGTTTTTACTGATTCGCTCGAGGGGCATTTCGAGTGGTTCCACCGAGTTTGGCCGAGGGTCAAGAATGATGGTGAGGTGCTGAGTGTGGCCGAGGGCCAAGAGTGATGGTGAGGTGCTGAGTGATATTAGCGCTTGGGCTTAAGGAGCCCCTCCGGAGTCTGTACACACCCCCAGTGAGCGCACCGAGTGTCGATTGACGAGTGATGGGAGGCCGAGTGTCGATTGACGAGTGATGGGAGGCCGAGTGACGAGTGATTGGGAGGCATGAGTGAATGTGAGGTGCTGAGGGATTGTGAGGAAATCCCCGAGGGGCTATTTATGAAACATGTTTTTGCCCGAGGGGCTACTTATGATTTCACTACATTCATTGCATACCAAATCTTTGTTTTAAAGTTACTGAAAATGTGCATTGTTTTAAGAACTTTTATGAAGTGATTTCGAAGGCATGATGATTTCATATATTTATGTATACTATTGGAAAGTAAGGCTGTGTATATTGAGACATTGATTTTATGTGATTCCTTGCTACTTAGACCTGATTTATCTCCATTACTACTGAGTTGGCGTACTCACATTACTCCCTGCACATCTGTGTGCAGATTCAGGAGCAGAGATCGAGCATTAGCTTATATATATATCGCAGCGGAGCCGGATCATAGGTATATAGAGGTAGCTGCTCAGCGTTCGCAGCATCTCAGCTTTCCCTTCCTATTGTATTTATCTTTGGTTCGGAGTTTTGTATCTTAATACTTTATTTTGGCTTAATTCACTAAATGCTCATGACATGTTGGCTCCGGATTTTGGGGATGGCAGTACTGTATATAAAAATTGCCCATTATATTAAGAACTTTTTGTATATTGTTATGAATTGCTTGAAACTTAAATGGGATTTTCAAAAGAAATTGTGAACACGCGGTAGTTGGCTAGCCTAATTCCACGATAGGCGCCATCACGGCCGGTTAGGATTTGGGGTCGTGACATGAAGTATGTTGGTTGATGTTTTATGGGAGGAAGTTACTCTGTGTTGTGTAATGGCATCATGTGACTCGCCTTGACCATTTTAAAAATTTATAAATTGGATGTCACTTCTTATGAAGGTGCAGTAATTTTGTCTTGCTCTTGCATTCTCTTAGATAATTTAATTAAGCTTGCTACCTTAATTAAATTTGTTGGTAGAGAGTTCGATAGCAAGGCTACCTCATGATACGTGCAAAGAAGTGACGTCCAATTCACTTTTTGTAGAGATGGATGAGTTATATGGTACCATCACCCAATACACTTCCATTCCATCCAAAGCATCTATAATTCATAGGAGGAATGAGTTTAGACCTTCGAAAATCATGCAAAGTACTTTGGAACTGTATGACAGTGGAGGTGGTAGGACTTAAAGTGAAAACTATGATTATTGGAGATGTTTTGAATTTAGAGATCTCGGTTTTTTCTTGCAATTGGATTTTGATAGGTATGTTGTAGCTGAGCCAGGAACAATAGAGACTAGCTCATGGACGTTTGCGCTACTAGGTATATTCAAGACAAGATGTACAGGAAAGCCACTACAGCTGTTGGTTCATGTTAGTGATCTGAATTTTACTTTAATTTTTTCTTTTTGTTTGTTTGCTTGGATGCCCATGGCTATTGATATATTTACTAAAATCGTTTAGAAAGTATCACATAATTATTTATTAAGAATCAAAATCGTATATCATATGCTGGTCTCAAGCATAATATTCCATCAGATGATTTGCTTAATATCAGAAAAAATTATGCTTCAGCTCTTATTCCTTTTGCAGGCATCTCTTTGATTGGTTATCCACATTCTACTAAAAGCAAGCTCCTCTGATTCTGTTACACCCCATGTTTTCGTACGTGGAAGTACGCCAAAAGTAAATCGACGTAAGTTCAGTAATGAGATTTATTTTGAATTTAGAAGTATCATGCTATTTCAAACAAGGGATAAGTAAATTTGTGAATGTGAGAGGGTAAGAAAATAAAAAAATATGAGTTTCATCGAGGTTTGGAATTTTGGAATAAAATGCAGCCGAGCTAAAATACCTGGTATTTATGGACTAGTACCATACAACGTACCACATGGACATGATAGTAAGGTAAATAAAGTATGTTAACAGTGGGTAGTATTTTAAGTAATTTGATATAATTCATAATTATGTGGGTAATTGGTTAATGGGAAATTAACAAATTAATCAAATGATTAGTGGGTAATTAATCCAAATATTTGGATAAGTCTTGTATCCCCAGCATGGCAGCCCAAGAGGCATTTAAAAATGACTCTTAATTATATATTCAAGGTGTCACTTTAAGAATCCACATATCATTGAGGCACTTTAGGTTCGTTTGTCTATTCTTTGGGAAATTGCCAAATTTTAACAAGGATATCAAATGAGTTACATTTCCCAAAAACGTGAAACTCCCTGGAGTATTACAATGTCCAAAAAGTGAAACTCTCTCCAATATTACAATGTCCAAAACGTGAAGATTACCAAGCTAACAAGTCCAGATGTTTTTGAAAGATTAATCCCAAGACCCATTATGTCTTAAAGACATGAACCTCATCTCTACTTATTAAGTGAGATTTCAAGAATCCAAAAATAGAGATTTCAGTAAATAAAAATGAAAGAGATGGAACGTAAATATTTGCTTCGGGAAAATGCATACAAGATCCGATTATGTGAAAGGTGCAATTCTAAGGAAGCACGGTATAGTATTTCTCTCGAATATCATACGGATTTTTCCCTACTTCAATCCGCCGTTACGTGTTTTCGCAAAAGAGAATCGGTCCAGGTATGTTAAGGCTATCCCTTCTTTCTTTTGGCACGATCTATACAACACAAACGAAATGAGAAAAATGCACAAATTCCATAAATGACTATATTCATATAATACTAGGGGTCTCTGTGTTTTTGATTCCCCATGTGATATATTAATATATCATCTGTTCATGGGTTCTAGAAAAATACGTATTTGATAATGTCTATCCAAAAGGCATATTCATTTTTATGGCATTTTGAGAAAATCTTATTAATGTATTTCTTATGCATTTAAACATGTACATTGACCCATGACTCAGACGGCGTTATATACGCGTATATATATATATATATGTATATGTATATGTATATATGTATATATATATATATATATATGTATATATGTATATATATATATATATATATGTATATATGTATATATATATATATATGTATATATATATGTATATATGTATCTATATATATATATATGTATATATGTATCTATATATATATATGTATATATGTATCTATATATATATATGTATATATGTATCTATATATGTATATATATGTATTGGGATATGGGAAAGGTTATGGCGTTATATACGCACCGCCACCTGATCAGCTGGTATACGTTGATGATTTTCCCACAGTGGACGAGATGATATGATGGGAAGCCCTCAGAGGCTTGATGATGTTATGAACACATGTACCTATGCACGACATGACATTCATATGCATATGCATAACACCATAAGTATTTCATGATTTACAGAGTTATCCAGACTTACAAGTTGAGTCATTTAATCTATATTTCTTCCATGTCAGTTATGTACTTATTTATGTGCCTTACATACTCGGTACATATTCGTATTGGCGTTCCTTTTTCCTGGGGATGTTGCATTTCATGTCGGCATGCTCCGATAGACAGGTCGATAGCTCTCCAAGTAGGCTATCAGCTCAGCGGAAGATGTTGGTGCGCTCCATTTGCTTCGGAGTTGCTTGTTTGGTTAGTATGATATTGTTTGATATGGCGGGACTCTGTCCCGACCTTTATGGAAATTATGTACTCTTAGAGGCTTGTAGACAGAAGTCATGTACGCAAAAGATTATATGGCCTTGTTGGTCCATGTTTAGTACACGAGTGATTATTTTGGTCCTATAGGCCCGTACTTCATTTGTATAAGTTTGTATTCCCTCATGCTTGACTCCGATTCATTTAACTATGATAGAATGATATGAAAAATACGTTACATTGGTACTCGGTTGAGTAACGTACCGGGTGCCCGTCGTGGTCCATCAGTTTGGGTCGTGACAAAAGTGGTATCAGAGTAGTTCTGTCCTAGGGAGTCTACAAGCCGTATCTAGTAGAGTCTTGTTTATGGGTGTGTCGTGCACCACACTTATAAGTAGGAGGCTATAAGGCATTTAGGACTGTCACATTTTCTTCTTACTGTAGATCGTGTGGTAGAGCTCAGTTGTAAGAACGCAATTTCCTAAACTCTATCTTATCTATAATACGTTGATTCCTATATCTTGAAAGACGGTTGGTAAGGGATTGAATTTGATTGTGGAAGAGTTGAGTCAGATGAACTCGATTTTGCATTATGCTTATGATAAGTAAATGTGAGCTCTTCAGCAGACCAGACGTGTACTAAAAGGTGTAAGGTTCTTGATAAGGAGTTTTAAGGCAAGAATACTTATCCACTCTTACAGTAAAAAGGAATAACAGAATCGAAAGGTAGACACAAGTTTCAGCAAGTAAAAGAAGCAAGGTGAAGAAAGGTACGAGGTACCCAGTTAATAAATATTATCATTATTTATCATTCAGGAAGGGAGATATGAGCATTTTGAGTTACCTTTAACAGTGACAGATGTACGATTGAACAGTGATAGATGTACGTACAATCGACCACACCAATCTCAGTTCTGCCCTATGAAAGAAAACAGATATAGTTAAGAGAAGGACATGTTATCAGGATCCGGCTGGAGTTAGAGTAACCCAAAATATTGGGTGGATTGGTAAAGTTAGTTGACATTTACGAAGGATAATGCAAACTTGGTAATGGATTTCCTTGTGAGACACCCAGATGGTGCACTCTAAAATAGTACAGCTAAATATGAGTGCTACAAAGATAGGTACTGGAAACTTGGAAAGGATAAATATTACCTTAGTATGACTCCCATCCCTAGTAGAGAAACAATGCTAGGCAAACCGAAGAGCCAGTGGATGAAACAAGGAAAGATAAAAGCAAAAGAATGTCTTGTTCGAGTTTTCAGAATAAAGTGATAGACATAGATGTCAGCGGGAAATAAGAAAAGAGTTAGTGAAACATTATAAGTAATATGTGATACTTGGATGGAAACGGTAGAAAAAGAAGAATGAAAATAATGACTGTATTATAGAGTCTACTGTCAGGTGAAGGGAAAGACGAAAGGTGATAGGCCTTGAGACAACAAAAGAGTATAGGCCATAAAGTCATTTCCTAATTTCAAGAAATCAGTTCGTAATCCCAAAGAAACTACCGGAAGGAAATGTTAGACCTTAGAATGATAGAAATCAGTATGGGCTGGTAAATAGGATAAACTAAACATGAATTAGGGACTGAGTGAGTGATAATAGTCGGCGCCATAGGAATTTCATATTTAGCTCCAGCAATAAAAGAATGGACGGCAAAAAGAAGATTCATGAGAAAATTCAGAGAATGGTCATTCGGGAAGACGCTTCCCTAAAGCAAGCAATATGAGCAGAGTTCACCTTAAGGGATTGTATGTGCCAGTTATACTAAGTGTTACCCTCATGAGTAAGGAATTTTGTTATCCTTGGTACAGAAGAATTATCGTAAGGCGAGTAAGGGTCATTGATGATGTGAAAGGACGCCAAAGATGAAGAGGAAAAACATTTGTGAATAGGTCATCATAGCTCCAACTCTTAGTACTCCCCAAAAAGGGGGGAATATGGAATGATGTGGCAATAAGTCAGAATTAAGTGGATCTAGTAACTATGGAACAATAAAGGAAGGATGCGACAATAATGAGAAAGGGATGAGATTGCACTTATTCAAATCCTACAGATATACTAAGATTCCAGAATATTATGAAAACACGACGTCAAGGAGAGGAAGTAAATGTTCCTGCCCACAATGTTATTGATAAATGTGGAGCTGGTGCGAGCGGTAAGTTAAAACAAATGAAATAACCCAAGAAATATTACACGAAAAACTGATATGAGAATGGGCCAACGAGTAGTTGGTAGTTGATTAAGGAAGAGCCTAGTTATGGCTAAACAGGAGGTTACAGACGATTCAGCAGATCGTGCAAGATAAACATAGTAAAACCCAAAATAGCGAATTCAACCTCGTAGTAACGTCATTGTAATACTTGAGAAGTATTCAGAGAGTGGGGCTATTAAAGGTATAACACGAGTATTATGGGAATGAAAGATTGTGCCACTGGGAAGGCAGTCAAAATATCAATTCAGAAGCAACCCTACAAGCACAAGAGCGTGGAGGTAAGTAACTATGGATAATTGTAGGCGAGCAAGGACATCAAAAATTTTATTGGGTATACGATGTAATCAGCTCGCAGCTTTACAAGAGTCAGAGGGTCCTCCCTAAGTGCTACAGTGAAAGACTAGCTGAGGAGATAAGGAACAAAGCTTCAATCTAAGCACAGTGACCTGAAGAGGAAATGGTCTTGTAACAACAGTTTCACAACAACATTGTACGTCCTCCATAAAAAAGAGGAGCCTACCATGGCTAGTGAACGGGAAGTAAAGTCAAAAGTAATATTCGAGATGATATGATTTATACAAAAATTCCGGCATGCGTGAGAACTAAGATAAGCTAAGTATGCTCGCAAAAAGGAGGAAGAAGACCAGGAAAAGTAATAGCTAATGTTCAAACAAAGTTGAGAAGGAACGAAAGGAACTATTCGATCAATGATCTAGAGTTGGTTACGTTATAAGTGCACTTGCGATTCCGGAATATACATATATGTTGACAATCATACAGTCGTAGAAGACTCCAATATAAGTTAAAAGGAAGGATTGAGTCCAAGTTAAAGACAAAGAATTAAATTATTAGAAGATTATATCCTGGATATTCTATAGATTCCATGTTGGACTAAAGTAATAGCTAATACCATGGGCCACCAATCAGAAGTAACATAAGCCTTCACGAAGGTTGATCAAAGGGAAGAGGAAACTAAAGAGTTACATCAATGAAGTAAATTAGGAATCTGATTACTGCACCCAGAAAATTATCGACTTCGTGATTGAGAATGTTGCAGAATCACTCTAAATATCAGAGGTGCACGAGAGATAGTACAATAGCCATATTTTATAATGGCTTTACGATAAAGCCACTTAGAAAAATACCAGCCTCATAAGAAGTCAGTATGAAGCTCCCACAGATTGTAGTTTTATAATAAAGCTCCAAGTTGTGGATGTAAATCATACCTATGTGGAAGGGAGGTTATGAAAGAGATACAAGATGTGATGCGAGATTTTAAGGTAAGTATGGTAAAGCTGTACGCCGGACGAGATACCCAAATGCAGAAGGTTGTGAATAGTCCCTACTTCGAATAAAAGGCTAAAAGTGCGGGTATTTAATATCCAGGAATGATAGCAGCATAATAAGTGGAATATCTTCCAACATATAGTTTCTAAGTATCGAGAGGTCTAGCTAAGAGAGTAAAGAGGAATTAGAGACGATGTGATGTCTCGCTTGACGTTCTAGCATAACATAATGAAATCTATGATGCAAGCAAGTTGAAAGAATATTGCAAGTAGTATAAAAAGATATGTGTAGGTCGCTAAGCTAAAGTTTGGTAGAGCGACAAGGTTTTTGGAAGACAAGAGTAAGGATAAGAAAAGGCATGTGAGAAGGTGGCGAAAGTGGATTAGCCATCGGGATTAAGCATGTGAATAAAAGAGAGCTTGTGGGTTCACTAAGTTATACAAAGCTCTGTATAGCCTAAATGAACTCAAATGAGTCTAAGACTAATGGCATTTAGAAGAAATGGAATGCTACTCTAATAGTAGAATGAAAGCATAATTGTGATAGATAAAGTATAACGTATGGGCCTCCGATTGAGTAATGACTTGAAGAGGATTTCATGAATTGTAAGGATTAAAATACCCAGATAAGGTAAATCACATTGGGATGCTGTGAAATACGATTATAGAAGTAAAGTATCGTATCACCCCCAGGTGGGTCAAGACAATCATTTCAAATGTTTCACGGTGAGACGTGAGCCGTAGGGGCAGTGTTACATAAGAGATTAAGTTATTAGTGGTAGATTGTAGATCAATATTAAAGTGAATCAACAGTGGGTGGAAAAAAATCACAAGGCATGATATGAGATTAAGCCGTCATTGTGAAGATGAACAGTGATGAAGAAACATTAAAGGACATAGATTTATACATGCAGGATAAGCAACGAGAATAACCTGGAGTTTGGTAGCAAACCTCAGTAACAAGAAATCGAGGTAAGAGTTATGTTATAGTATGACCTACGTAGATGCAGTAAATTCATACGAATGAATAACCAGGTCTATAAAATAAGGTATAGCAATATTCGTAAGTTCGACAAAATATCAATCGAAGAACATCAGGATTGGCTAAAAGGTAGAGGAAAAATGAGAGGAGAGTCGCATAGGCACACTTACAAGGTCAGTATTGTAGAAGCTGCATGATGCAAGTTAACAACAGTTACGAGATTGGGAGGAATTCGATAACAAGTCATGGTGTGGGAAAGAGGCCTAAAGGGAGGAGTGCCCTGACCTTTGGACTTATTCACAGAACAATTTCCTAGATGGAAAGAGGACTACTAAAGTATTCGCAAGAGATGTGGGATAATGGAATGATAAGCGCATCAGTCAACATCTGAGGACGAATCTTCAAAAGGGGGGAATGATGTTACACCCCATGTTTTTGTACGTGAAAGTACGCCACAAGTAAATCGACGTAAGTTCAGTAATGAAATTTATTTTGAATTTAGAAGTATCATGCTATTTCAGACAAAGGATAAGTAAATTTGTGAATGTGAGAGGGTAATAAAATCGAAAAAAGATGAGTTTCGTCGAGGTTTGACATTTTGGAATAAAATGCGGTCGAGCTAAAATACCCGATATTTATGGACTAGTACCATACAAGGTACCACATGGACATGATAGTAAGGTAAATAAAGTATGTTAACAGTGGGTAGTATTTTAAGTAATTTTAATTCATAATTATGTGGGTAATTGGTTAATGGGAGATTAACAAGTTAATCAAATGATTAGTGGGTAATTAGTCCAAATATTTGGATACGTCTTGTATCCCCAACGTGGCAGCCCAAGAGGCATTTAAAAATGACTCTTAATTCTATATTCAAGGTGTTACTTTAAGAATTCACATATCATTGAGGCACTTTAGGTTCTTTTGTCTATTCTTTGGGAAATTGCAAAATTTTAACAACGATATCAAATGAGTTACATTGCCCAAAAACGTGAAACTCCCTGGAGTATTACAATGTCCAAAAAGTGAAACTCTCTCCAATATTACAATGTCCAAAACATGAAGATTACCAAGCTAGAAAGTCCAGATGTTTTTGAAAAATTAACCCCAAGACCCATTATGTCTTAAAGACATGAACCTTATCTCTACTTTTATTAAGTGAGATTTCAAGAATCCAAAAAGTGAGATTTCAGTAAACAAGAATGAAAGAGATGGAACGTGAAATTTGCTTCGGAAAAATTCATACAAGATCTGATTATGTGAAAGATGCAATTCTAAGGAAGCACGGTATATGATTTATCTCGAATATCATAGGGATTTTTCCCTACTTCAATCCGAGGTTACGTGTTTTCGCAATGAGAATCGGTCCAGGTATGTTAAGGCTATCCCTTCTTTCTTTTGGCACGATCTATACAACACAGACGAAACGAGAAAAATGTACAAATTCCATAAATGACTCTATTCATAGAAATACTAGGGGTCTTCTGTTCATGGATTCCAGAAAAATACGTATTTGATAATGTCTATCCAAAAGGCATATTGATTTTTATGGCATTTTGAGAAAATCTTATTAATGTATTTCTTATGCATTTCATGCATTTCATGCATTTCATGCATTTCATGCATTTATACATGTACACTGACCGATGACTCAGACGACGTTATATACGCGTATATATGTATATGGGATATGGGAAAGGTTATGGTGTTATATACGCACCACCACCTCATTCAGCTGGTATACGTTGATGATTTTTCCCACAGTGGACGAGATGATATGACGGAAAGCCCTCAGAGGCTTTGATGTTATAAACACATGTACCTATGCACGTCATGACATTCATATGCATATGCATATGCATAACACCATAAGTATTTCATGATTTATAGAGTTATCCAGACTTACGGATTGAGTCATTTAATCTATATTTCTTCCATGTCAGTTATGTACTTATTTATGTGCCTTACATACTCGGTACATTATTCGTACTGACGTCCCTTTTTCCTAGGGACACTGAGTTTCATGCCCGCATGTCCCGATAGACAGGTCGAGAGCCCTCCAAGTAGGCTATCAGCTCAACAGAAGATGTTGGTGTGCTCCATTTGCTTCGGAGTTGCTTGTTTGGTTAGTATGATATTGTTTGATATGGCGGGACTCTGTCCCGACCTTTCTTGAAATTATGTATTCTTGGAGGCTTGTAGACTGAAGTCATGTACGTAAAAGATTGTATGGCCTTGTTGGTCCATGTTCAGTACACGAGTGATTATTTTGGTCCTTTAGGCCCGTACTTCATATGTATAAGTTTGTATTCCCTCATGCTTGACTCCGATTCATTTACCTATGATATAATGATATGAAAGACACATTACATTGGTACTCAGTTGAGTAAGGTACCGTGTGGCCGTTGTTGCCCATCGGTTTGGGTCGTGACAGTTTCTTCTTTCATCACAATAGAAGTGTGTTGGTTGATGTTGCTTGAGAGTAAGTTCCTCTATGTTGTCCAATGGCATCATGTGACTCGCCTTGCCCATTTTTAAAAAAATAAATTAAATGGGATGTCACTTCTTACGCTGGTGTGATAAGGTTGTCTTGCTCTTGCATTCTCGTTTATAATTATGGACGTTTGTGCTGCTAGGTATATTAAAAACAAGAAGTATAGGCAAGCCACTACAGTTGGTGGCTCAGGTCAGTGATATGAATTGTACTTTAATTTTTGCTTATTGTTGGTTTACTTGGCTGACCATTGCTATTGCTATATTCTCTAAAACCTCTAAGAAAGTATCACATATTTCTTTATTAAGAATTATAATAGTACATCATATATTTGTCTCAAGCATGATATTCCATTAGATGATTTACTTCATAGCAGAAAAATTATGCTTCAACGCTTTTTCCTTTTTCATGCATCTCTTTGATTGGTTATCCCCATTCTACTAAAAAAAAGGTCTTTGGTTTCTTGTTTCATCACAATCGAAGTGTGTTGGTTTATGTTGCTTGAGAGGAAGTTCCTCTGTGTTATCTAATGGCATCATGTGACTCGCCTTGTCCATTTTAAGAAATTATAAATTGTATGTTATTTATTACGCAGGTGTGATAAGGTTGCCTTGCTCTTGCATTCTCTTAGATAATTTGATTTAGCTTGCACTTGACTTAAATTTTTTGGTAGAGTGAATTCGAGATCAAGGCTACCTCATAATACATGAAGAAGAAGTAACATCCAATTCAATTTTTCTAGAAATGGATGAGTCGTATGGTACCATCAGCCAATAAACTTCTTTTCCATCCAAATCATATATAATTCATAGGCGGAATGAGCTTAGGGCTTCAAAAATAATGCAAAGTGTCACGACCCAAATCCGTATCTAGGTCGTGATGGCGCCCAACGTTGATGTTAGGCTAGCCAACCTTATTAGTCTAGTGTGTCCCATTACATTTTTACCAAATTCTTTTTAAAAATACTTGAGTTCTTGTCACGAGCATGAGAAAAAGAATTTCAAGCATCAAAGACAATTTAACTGAAATGACCAAAAGTTAAGTTTTTTTTAAATAGATACATGCCCAAAAGAATAGTCTACCAATGTGTGTGCCAGGAACTGGTGTCCTAAGTATACAGGCATCTATTAGAAGGAATCAAAAGAATAGATTTATCCCACTGTCTGAGAGGATATAGACAGAATAACAAAATAAAAAGAAAAGACTCCAACGTGCTGTTGAACGGCATCAAAGAAAGCAGCTCACCGTGGAATCACTAAATCTCGAGGAGTCAAGAACGTGCTTCGGGCTGACAACCAGATTAACCTGCCTAGAATATGTACAATTAAGTACAGAAGCGTAGCATGAGTACATAAACATTATGTACCCAGTAAGTATCCAGTCTAATCTAGAAGAAGTAGTGATGAGAGGTCGACTTGACACTTACTAGGTCCAAAACAATTTATCTAAATATAAGGTTAAGCATGAATATCAAAGATGAACATCAACAAGGACAAGAATAACAATCTATCCACAGATACATTTATGTGTCAACCCCTATCAAACCGATTACTCATTTATTCCTTTGGGCACCTTTTTAACATTTTACTAACCACAAGAAAATACCAAGCAATTAACATGCGCATATTATGCCGAGGACGTACGGCCCGATGAAACAGAAAAAAAATAAACGTGCACTGCCAGAGGGTCGAACGACGCGTACCATGGATGCATCTATTACCCCGCTCGCGAATCATACGTGCAACGCGGTAAATCTATAAATAATAGAGTTACACGCTCGCGAATCATACATGCGACGCAGGTACTCATAGATACACACATTCAAATAGTCAATCCATACTTTACCGGTAAACACTTATCCGAAGAAAAAAAAATTCCCTTATCACGGTTCATAAAAAGGAAACGAAGTCTCACTTATTTAGAATTCATCTACAAATTTGATGCGACTTAGGCAATTTAAAGTATCGATAAAGTTACAAATAATCCAAGTATAGCATGCTTTCGGGTCCTAGACTACCCTGACTTAAGTACAATAGTAGCTACGCACAGACCCTCGTCACCTCGTGCGTACGTAGCCCCCACAAATAGTAGCACATAATGACTTATTTTACCTATGGGGACAATTCCGTCTTACAAGGTTAGAAAGGAGACTTACCTCGTATCAAGCCTACTTCCCGATTCAAGAATGCGCTCAAACCTCCAAATTTGACGCCCAACAACTCCAAACTAGCCAAACATTACATAAATTAGTCAATCTATGCTCGAAAGTTCATAATTCTACCATTTAAGTGATTACCCAAGATAATTTGTAAGATTCTTAAAATTCATCCCCTGGCCCACATGCTCGGATTTCGGAAATTCTTAAAGAAAGTTATTACCCATAACCTAAGGATTAATAAAATATGATTTTACTAGATTCCATAACTAATTTCGTGGTTAAATCCCATTTTATTCAAAACCATAGGTTTCACCCTAAACCCATAATTTTCACTATTCTTTGTGTGTTAATCTACCCAAAAACTAAGTAATAAACTCACATTAAGTAGGAAATAGATTACCTCAAGTTGCTAAGTCGAAATCTCTTTTTTTGGGAGCTCCTAAAGCGCCCAAAGTGTGATAAATTTTCTCAAATTAGCCTAAGTCCCGATTTAAAACAACCTCACTGCCTTCAGTCATTCCACACCTGCGGCGCGTGAACCGCATCTACGATCCCGCTCCTGCGGACCAGTGTTTGCATCTGCGGAAAGAGAAGGGGTTGGCCTGGATCACACCTGCGGAAGGATTCCCACACCTGTGGCTCCGCTTCTGCGAAGAAAGGTCCACACCTGCAGATCCTGGGCACCCCTTTTATGGCCGCACCTGTTGTCTCGCACATGCGGCTATCCAGTCGTAGGCGCGGCTATCCAGTCGTAGGCGCGGCTATCCAGTCGCAGGCGCAGTCTCACTAGATCTGATGCACCAGCAGCTCTTTTTGAGCTGGGACTCGCCTCGCGCGACGTCTAAAAGGCATTCGGGCCCCCCGAGGCCCCGTTTGAATACACCAACAAGTTCTAAATCATAAAACGGACTCGCTTGGACCTACGGAACGCTCGAAACAACATTAAATCTAAGAATCGTACCCCAATACCAACTAACTCAACTTAAGAACTTTGAGTTATTGGATTCACTTCCAATAAGCCGAAACGTACCTATACTACACAGAATGACACCAGATTTTGCGAGCAAGTCATAAATGACACTATAGAACTATTCCCAGTCTTGGAATTCCGTTCGTACCACAATAACATCAAAACACGTTTCAAAACCTCAATCATTGAACTTCAAGAATCTTATTTCACTATTTGGCGTCGAAACACCCCCGGGTCATCCGAAACCCGTACATACACCCAAGTCCGAAATCATCATGAAAACCTATTGGAACATTCAAACAATAGTTCGGGGGCACGAGGTTCTAGAAAGAAAAATGACTGGTCAGGTCGTTACATTCTCCACCTATTAAACAATCGTTCTTCGATTGGGTCTAGAATCATACCTGGAGTACTGAATGAGTGAGGATATCTGCTCCGTATGTCCTCCTCGGACTCCCAAGTCGACTCCTCGACTGGTTGGCCCCTCCACTGGACCCTCACAGCGAAAACCCTATTACACCTCAACTGTCGCTCATGCCTATCAATAATAGCAATGGGCTCCTCCTCGTAGGCCAACCTTTGGTCTAGCTGACTGGTATTGAAGTCTAACACATGAGACAAGTCGGTGTGGTACCTCCGGAGCATAGATATATGAAAAACTGGGTGAACACCTGATAAGCTGGGAGGTAGAGCAAGCTCATAAGCAACCTCCCCAACTCGCCCCAACACCTTGAATGGGCCTATAAATCATGGGCTCAACTTGCCCTTCTTCCCGAACCTCATAATACCCTTCATCGGTGAGAATTTGAAGAGGACCTTCTCGCTGACCAGGAATGATATCACGCGCCTTCTGATCCACGTAACTCTTCTTCCTGGACTGTGTCGTGCAAAGCCTCTCCTGAATCAGCTTCACCTTATCCAAGGCATCCTTTACCAATTCAGTGCCATATAGCTTAGCCTCGCCAGGTTCAAACCACCCGATGGGAGAACAACATCGCCGACCATATAGAGCCTCAAATGAGGCCATCTCAAAGCTGAATTGATAGTTGTTTTTGTACGCAAACTCAGCTAAAGGAAAGAATTGGTCCCACTGCCCTCCAAAGTCAATCATGTATGCACTGAACATGTCCTCCAAATCACTCTGTACGGCTCTCCAGAAATGCGAGGTGAACTGAGGACCTCTATCTGATATGATGGATACAGGCACACCGTTCAACCGGACTATCTCCCGAATGTAGATCTGAGCCAACCTCTCTGAAGTATAAGTAGTGGCCACTGGAACGAAGTGTGCTGACTTGGTCAACCTGTCTCAATAACCCACACCGCATAAAAATTCCTCAAGCTTCGCTGCAACCCGACTACAAAGCCCATAGTGATGTGCTCCCATTTCCACTCAGGTATAGGCATCTGCTGGAGTAGGCTTCCAGACCTCTGGTGCTCATACTTAACCTGTTGGCAGTTTAGACATCTAGCCACATACTTCACTATGTATTTCTTCATCCGCCGCCACCAGTAGTGCTTCCTCAGGTCACGATACATCTTCGTGGCACCTGGATGAATAGAATATCGTGAACTGTGTGCCTCCTCTAGAACCCTTTCCCTCAGGCCATCAACATCAGGAACACATAGGCGACCTTGAAGTTACAGGACACCATCATCGCCAATAGAAACCTCCTTGGTACCACCCTGCAGTACCGTCTCTCTGAGAACTGCCAAGTGCGGATCATCGAACTGCCGAGCCTTGATCTGCCCCAATAATGAAGACTGGGCAAAAACACATGCAAGAACCCGATTGGGCTCTGAAAGGTCTATCCTCACAAGTTTGTTAGCCAAGGAATGAATGTCAAGAGCTAGTGGCCTCTCCTCCACTGAAATGAATGCCATGCTACCCATACTCTCTGCATTCCTACTTAAGGCGTCTGCAACCACATTCCCTTTGCCGGGATGATAAAGAATTGTGATGTCATAGTACTTTAGTAATTCAAGTCACCTTTGCTGTCTCAAATTAAGGTCCCTTTGCTTGAACAGGTGCTGCAAGCTGCGGTGGTATGTATAAACCTCACAAGACACTCAATACAAGTAATGCCTCCAAGTTTTAAGAGCATGAACAATCGCTGCCAACTCCAAATCGTGCATAGGGTAGTTCTTCTCATGGATCTTCAACTGACGGGAGGCATATACAACAACTCGTCGTTCCTGCATCAATACGCATCCTAAGCCAACGCGTGAAGCGTCGCAATAAACTGTATACATCTTTGAACCGAAAGGCAACACTAGAACTGGTGTTGTGGTCAATGCTTCCTTGAGCTTCTAAAAGATCACCTCACACTCGTCGGACCATCAGAACGGGGCACCCTTATGGGTCAATCTAGTCAGAGGGGTTGCAATGGATGAAAAACCCTCTACAAACCGACGATAATAACTTGCCAATCCCAGGAAACTCCTGATCTCGGTCGCTGAAGTAGGATGTGGACAACTTTTAACTGCTTCAATCTTCTTAGGATCCACCTAGGTACCCTCTCCTGACACCACATTTCCTAAGAATGCTACAGAATCTAAACAAAACTCACACTTGGAGAACTTAGCATACAACTTTTGTTCCCGCAAGGTCTAGAGCACTACTCTCAAATAATTCTCGTGCTCCCCCAGGCTACGTGATTAGATCAATATGTAATCAATTAAGACAATAACAAAGGAATTAATATAAGACCGGAACATCCTGTTTATCAAATCCATGAACGCCGCTGGGGCATTAGTCAAGCCAAAGGACATCACCAGGAACTCGTAATGGCCATATCTAGTACGGAAGGTAGTCTTCGGCACATCTGAGTCCCGAATACTCAGCTGATGATACCCAAATCTCAGGTCAATCTTAGAAAACACCCTAGCACCCTGCAACTAGTCAAATAAATCATCGATGTGTGGCAACGGGTACTTGTTCTTGATTGTAACTTTGTTCAACTAGCGGTAGTCAATACACATCCGCATAGCCCCATCCTTCTTCTTCACCAATAACACTGGAGCACCCCAAGACGATACACCATGTCTGATAAACCCCTTAGCTACCAACTCCTCAAGATGTTCTTTCAATTTTTTCAATTCTTTCGGAGCAATACTGTACAGTGGAGTGGATATAGGCTGGGTTCCAGGGGCCAAGTAAATATAGAAATTGATATCACACTCTGGCGGCATGCCTGGGAGGTTAGAAGGAAACACATCGGCGAAATCACGAACTACTGGCACTGAAACAATCGTCAGAGACTCTGCGCTGGTGTCCCGCACATAAGAGAGATAAGCCAAACAACCCTTCTCGACCATATGTCGAGCCTTCAGAAAAGAAATAACTCGACTAGTTGCACTAACTGAGGAACCTCTCCACTCCAATCTCGGAAACTCAGGCATGGCTGATGTAACAGTCTTGGCATGGCAATCCAGGATAACGTGATAAGGAGATAACCAGTCCATGCCCAGGATGACCTCAAAGTCGGTCATATCAAGTAGCAAGATGTCTTCTCTAGTCTCGAATCCACAGAATGTGACCTCACAGGACCGATAGATCCGGTCTACAACCAACGAATCGCCCACAGGAGTGGATACATAAACAGAAGTACCCCAAGACTCACGAGGAACACCCAGGAAATGAGAAAACAGGGAGGATACATATGAAAAGGTAGACCCTGGATGAAATAATACTGAAGCCTCCCTACTGCAGACGGGGATAATACCTGTGATAATGGCGTCTGAGGCCAATGCATCTGGTCTAGCCGGAAAATCATAGAATCTGGCTGGAGCGCCGGCAGGATGGCCCCACTCAACTGAATAGCAGCTGGCTGAGCTCCCCCTGTATGGCCTCCACCTCTAGGACGACCCCTACACATCTGTCCTCCACCTTTGTGTGGCCGGACAACTGGTGCAGAAATCATAGGCTGATGGCCCTAGTGCACTGCCTTACCCTGAAGTCTGAGACGAGTCATCTTTATGTGACCTAGATCTCCACACTCATAACAACCTCTCAGCACCATAGACTACTGCCCTGAAGACTGGCCCTGGTGGCCGAAATACCCACCGAAGGAACCCTGAATGGTTGGGGGACGATATGAACTCTCTGGCATGGCACTGTAATAGGCGCTGGAAGAACCCTGATAACCAGAATACCCGCTAGAGGAACCTTGAATAGCCGGTGGATGATAAGAACTCTCCAACATGGCTCTGAAATAAGGCCTCACCAGAGTGCCTCGAGGAGGTGGTGGTGGTGCTGAATATGGGGGCCTGCTGGGCTGACCCCTCCCAAATTGACCTCTGCCCCGAACCGGAGCACCTATGAAATCTCCAGAAAATCAAGCTCTCTTATCCTGGTGCCCCTTCTCCCTACCCCTCAGATGATAACCCTCAATCCTGCGGGTGATCTCCACCATTACATGATAAGAAGTTCCCATCTCCACCTCTCGGGCCATGTTGGCCCTATTACCAAAGTGCAACCCTGCTACAAATCTCCGCACTCTCTCTGCATCAGTAGGAAGTATCATAAGTGCGTGACAAGACAACTCAGAAAACCTCGCCTCGTATTTGGTCACTAACATATGACCTTGCTCAAGCTTCTCAAACTGGTGCCCTAGCTCTTCCCTCTCAGAGGGTGGAATATACATGTCCAGGAATAACTGAGTGAAATTCCACCAGATAATGGGAGGAGAATCCGCTGGTCTGCCAAGAATATAAGACTACCACCATCTACGGGCCATGCCCTCTAGCTGGAAAGTGGTGAAGTCAACCCCATGAGACTCCAGTATCATCATGTTGTGCAGTCTTTCCCTGCACCTATCAATAAAATCATGAGCATCCTCATGATGCTCGCCCCCGAAGATAGGAGGGTGAAGTCTAGTCCATCTGTCTAATAACATATGGATAACCGTTCGCAGCCGTTCGGGGCTCAGGTGCTACTACCGCAATTGGCTGGGCCTCGCCCATGGGTAGAGTACCCGGAGTCTGATAAATCGCAGATGCATGCCCTAGGCCTGGGCAGTAGGGGTTTGTGCTCCCCGTCCCGCCTGAGATGTGGCCGGGTCCGCTGCAAATAAACTAGCTTGGGTCATAGTGTCCATGAACCGCATCATACAACCCATGACCTCCTGAAAGCCCGGCGCTGTCATGAAATCCACCGGGGCAGGATCTGCTACGGGCACCTCGCCCTGCTCCCCAATGTTAGGGTCCTCTACTGATGGTGAAACTGGGGCAGCTCTAGGACGCCCTTGTCCCCTACCACGGGCAGGTGCCCTCCCCCAGCCTCAGCCTCGACCTCTAGCAATAGGGGAGTAGCTCCTCCCGGGTTAGAAACGTCGGTCGTGCGTATCCTTACCATCTGTAAGAGAATAGAAGAGTGAGATCTAACATACAATCAACTGCACGACAGAAGATGAATAAAGAGAGATTTCCTAACACCCTACAGCCTCCCGAAGATAGATACATACGTCTCTATACCGATCCGCAAGACTCTATTGGATTTGCCCGTTACTTGTGAGACCTACGTGAACCTAGGGCTCTGATACCAAGTTGTCACGACCCAAATCTGAATCTAGGTCGCGATGGCGCCCAACGTCGATGTTAGGCTAGCCAACCTTATTAGTCTAGTGTGTCCCATTAAATTTTTTCCAAATTTTTATTAAAAATACTTGAGTTATTTTCGCGAGCATGAGAAAAAGAATTTCAAGCATCAAAGACAATTTAACTGAAATGACCAAAATTTAAGTTTTTTTTTAAATAGATACATGCCCAAAAGAATAGTCTACCAATGTGTGTGCCAGGAACTTGTATCACAAGTATACAGGCATCTAGTAGAAGGAATCAAAAGAATACATCTATCCCATTGTCTGAGAGGATATAGACAGAATAAAAAAAGAAAAAGGTAAGACTCCAACGTGCTGCTGAATGAAATCAAGGAAAGAAGCTCACCGTGGAATCCCTAAATCTCGACGAGTCAAGAACGTGCTCCGGGCTGGCAACCAGATGAACCCGCCTCAGAACCTGTACAGTTAAGTACAAAAGTGTAGCATGAGTACATAAACACTATGTACCCAGTAAGTATCTAGTCTAATCTCGAAGAAGTAGTGATGAGAGGTCGACTGGACACTTACTACGTCCAAAACAATTTATCTAAATATAAGGCTAAGCATGAATATCAAAGATGAACATCAACAAGGACAAGAATAACAATCTATCCACAGATACATTTATGTGTCAACTCCTATCAAACCGATTACTCATTTATTCCTTTGGGCACCTTTTTAACATTTTACTAACCACAAGAAAATACCAAGCAATTAATATGCGCATATTATGCCGAGGATGTAAGGCCCGATGAAACAGAAAAAAAATAAACGTGCACTGCCAGAGGGTCGAACGACGCGTACCATAGATGCATCTATTACCCCGCTCGCGAATCATATGTGCGACGCAGTAAATTTATAAATAATAGAGTTACCCCGCTCGCGAATCATTCATGCGACGCAGGTACTCATAGATACACACATTCAAACAGTCAATCCATATTTTATCACTAAAGACTTATCCGAAGAAAAATAAATTCCCTTATCACATTTTATAAAAAGGAAATGAAGTATCACTTATTTAGAATTCATCTATAAATTTGATGTGACTTAAGCAATTTAAAGTATCGATAAAGTTACAAATAATCCAAGTATAGCATGCTTTCGGGTCCTAGACTACCAAGACTTAAGTACAATAGTAGCTACGCACGGACCCTCGTCACCTCGTGCGTACGTATCCCCCACAAATAGTAGCACATAATAACTTATTTCACATATGGGGACAATTCCCTCTTACAAGGTAAGAATGGAGACTTACCTCGTATCAAGCCTACTTCCCGATTCAAGAATGCGATCAAACCTCCAAATTTGACGCCCAACAACTCGAAACTAGCCAAACATTACATAAACTAGTCAATCTATGCTCAAAAGTTCATAATTCTACCATATAAGTGATTACCCAAGATAATTTGTAAGATTCTTAAATCCACCCCGGGGCCCACATGCTCGGATTTCGGAAATTCTTGAAGAAAGTTGTTACCCATAACCTTAGGATTAATAATCTATGATTTTTACTAGATTCCATAACTAATTTCGTGGTTAAATCTCATTTTATTCAAAACCCTAGGTTTCACCCCAAACCCATAATTTTCACTAATCTTTATGTGTTAATGTGATGACCCGAAAGGTCATCTTGTGCAATTTAGCAGAAAATTGTCTTTCGAGGCCCCGAAAGCCTCCGTAAATCTCACCTTGATATGCATGCGTAGCCCGAGCGTGTAGCCGGGAAGCTTTGATTTGAAAACTTGATGAAAAGTTTATTTCATAATGATTAATTGATTAAAGTTGACTTTGGTCAACATTTTTTGTAAATGAACCCGGACTCGTGATTTGATGGTCCCGTAGGGTCCATAGAAAACTATGGGACTTGGGCGTATGCCCGGAATCGAATTCCGAGGTCCCAAGCCCGAGAAATGAATTTTTGAGTTAAATTGTTTTCTGAAAATATTTAAGGAAATTTAAAATGAAATTCAATTAAAAAGTGATGGTATCGGGCCCGTATTTTGGTTCCGGTGCCCGGTATAGGTCTTATATATGGTTTAAGCACTTTCTGTGAAGTTTGGTTGAAATCGGACATCGTTTGATGTGTTTCAGACTTAAAATGGAAAATTTGATGTTTTATGAAATTTGATAGAATTCATGGATTTTGAGGTTTAATTCGATGTATATGATGTTATTTTGGCGATTTGATCGCACGGATAAGCTTATAGGATGTTTTTGAGGTAGTGTGTATATTTGGTTTGGAGCCCCGACGGCTCGGGTGAGTTTCGGATAGGCCGCGGATTGCATTTTCTGATCTTAGAATTTTGCTGGTGTAACTGTTCTGTAGGCTTCGCATTTGTGAAGCCATCATCGCAAATGCGAGCAATTCATCGCAAATGCGAAGGTGCCCTTGCTGGACAGGGATCGCAAATGCGAATATGGGACTTTCGCAAATGCGACATTTTGGCCGCAAATGCGAAGTCCCTTCCTTTGCTCAGTGTTCGCAAATGCAAACTATTATTCGCAATTCCCATGCAGGGGTGTTCGCAATTGAGGACACTTGTTCGCAATTGCGATGCCAACCAGTGCCCTGCTATGTACAAAACCGAGTTTTTACTTCATATTTCATAATTTCTCAAACTCAACTCTTAGGCGATTTTTCTAAAGAACAAGACTCTTCCAAATCAGTTGTAAGTGATTTTTACTCATTTCTTTTCAACCATTAACATCATTTAACATGTTTTCAACTTAAAATCAAAGATTTTCATGGGTGAAATTGGGTAAATTGGGTAGAACTTAGGTTTTTTATAAATTGGGATTTGAGTGGGTGATTGACCTCCGATTTGAGAGATTTTTATATGGCTAGACTCGTGAGAGTACGCGGGTTCTGAAAATATAAAATTTACCCGACTCCGAGACGCTGGCCTTGGGGCGGGCGTTTTGGTCATTTCACCTAATTTTGCTTCGTAACCTTGAATTTGATAGTAAAAAAACCAGTGCATGGGATGTTATTTACGGAATGAAATTTATTTGAATTGATTTGGGCCATTTGGAGTCGGATACTCGTGGCAAACGTGTAGTTTCGGATTGATTGCTATACTTTGGACCCGAGGTAAGTGTTCGGTGTCACCTTAGCTTGAAGGAATATGAGTTGAGTCTTGTTTTCTACTTGCTAATTGTAGAGTACGATGTATAGGCATGGTGACGAGTATCTATACATTGGCGTCTAGCATGACCGTGAGTCCTTATATTGTGAATATTCCGGTGTTGTGGTAATTTCCATGTTTAATTGATAATTTCTATATGTTGTGAAAAATATGTGGAGGGTATTGTATCCTGTAAACTCTATTGGAGCATTGGCTCAATTTATGAATTGAATAAAGAGGAAATATGAGATATTACATTCTTTGGAGCGTTGGCTCAATTTGTGAGTTGAATAAAGAGGAAATATGAGATATTACATTCTTTGGAGCGTTGGCTCAATTTGTGAATTGAATTGAGAGGAAATATGAGATATTACATTCTTTGGAGCATTGGCTCAATTTGCGATAGAATAAATCACGGAAATGAAAGTGAAAGAAAGAGGAAGAATTACTAAAATATACCATTGCCGGGTCATTGTTGCTTTTGATATTTTTCCCTTGCCGGAATTTAATTGTTGAATTATTTTTCCCTTGTTGGGATCCCTATTTCTGTTCTGTTTACTTCCTTACTCTTGTTTGTGATTTTTGTTTGGGTGAGGAAGAGTGTTAAACCACGAAGGGTGATGCCGTGCACTGTTAGGAAAGAGTGTAAAGCACGAAGGGTGATGCCGTGCATTGTTTGATATTGTCTCCCTTGCCGGGATGTTGAGATTTTGTTGTTGTTCCCTTGCCGGGATTTCTATTCTATTATGTTTACTCCCTTGCCCTTCTTTGTGATTGTTGTTTGGGTAAGGAAGAGTGATAAAGCACGAAGGGTGATGCCGTGCACTGTGAGGAAAGAGTGTAAAGCACGAAGGGTGATGCCATGCCGTATGATGTACCATTTCGTACCATATTCATCGTTTATACGATATACAGTGAGGAAATAGAGTAAAAGCATGAAGGGTGATGCCGTTCCATGATTCACATTGATTACATTATACATTTCATAGTGAGGACGAGAGTAAAAGCACGAAGGGTGATTCCGTGCACGCTTGTTGTTTCTTTTCCTTATTGAGATTAACTTATATGAAACTGTTATCACCCCACAGCATGTCCCGCTTCCTTTATTCATTGTTTCCCACCTATGTTCTTATTCGTTGTGTATATGTATATCTATTTATTTGAACTGCACAGGTTTATTTGGTAGTCTGGGTCAAGCCCCATCACTACATCACCGAGGTTAGGCTAGGCACTTACTCAGTACATGGGGTCGGTTGTACTGATGCTACACCTGCACTTCTTTATGTTGTGCAGATTACGCAGCCGGACCCGGAGGACATTATTAGTGGAAGTGTCTTCCAGCTTATCACAGAGGCTTCAAGGTATACCCGCCGGCGTTCGTGGGCCTTGGCGTCTCTTCCATCCCTTTGTCTTCGATTATGTCTTGTTTTTCCTTTAGCTTCAAAGGCAGACATGTATTTTCTTTCAGACTTGTATTTAGCACTCTTAGACAGTTCGTGAGTTTGTGACTCCAGGTTTTGGGAAATTTACGCATGGTTGTATTATGTTATCCTTACTTAGCTTATAACTGTATTTAAATTCCTCTATTAAATTGTTGTTAAATTGATAGTTTGTTTATATACGTTGGCTTGTCTAGCGGGTTCAACGTCAAACGCCATCACGGCCCGATGGAGGGATTTCGGGGCGTGACAGTTAATCTACCCAAAAACTAAGTAATAAACTCACATTAAGTAGGAAATACATTACCTCAAGGTGCTAAGTCGAAATCTCTGTTTTTGGGACCTCCTAAATTGCCCAAAGTGTGATAAATTCTCCCAAATGAGCCTAAGTCCTGATTTAAAACGACTTCACTGCCTTCAGTCATTTAGCACCTGCGGTGCGTGGACCGCACCTACGGTCCCACTCCTGCGGACTAGTGTCCGCATCTGCAAAAAAAAGAAGGGGCTGGCCTGGATCGCACCTGCGGAAGGATTCCGCACCTGCGGCTCCGCTTCTGCGAAGAAGGATCTACACCTGCGGATCCTTGGCACCCACTTGATGGCCGCACCTGGGAGGCTTCGATCGCACCTATGATCTTGCACCTGCTGCTGTTAGAATACACCAACAAGTTCTAAATCATAAAATGGACTTGCTCGGACCTACAGAACGCCTGAAACAACATTAAATCTAAGAATCGTACCCCAAAACCAACTAACTCAACTTAAGAACTTTAAGTTCTTAGATTAACTTCCAATAAATGTACCTATACTACATGGAATAACACCACATTTTGCGAGCAAGTCATAAATGACACTACGGAACTAATCCCAGTCTCGGAATTCCGTTGGGACCTCGATAACACCAAACGCGTTTCAAAACCTCAATCTTTGAGCTTCAAGAATCATATTTCACTATTTGGCACTGGTATGCCCCAAGGTCATCCAAAATCCGTTCCGAACATATGCCCAAGTCCAAAATCATCATGCGAACCTATTGGAACCTTCAAACCCCGATTCCGAGGTCATTTACTAAAAATGTTGACCGAAGACAAACTTGGCCTTTAATGCCAACCTTAAGGAACTAAGTGCTCCAATTCCAACCCAAACTCTTCCAATTCCCGCACCAACCAACCCCGTAAGTCATAAATCAATAAAATCAAGTAAAGGAAGTCTTATTCAGGGGATCGGGGTTCTAGAAAGCAAAACTATTGGTCGGGTCGTTACTCAAAGTACTTTGGAATTGTTTGACAGTGGAGGTGGTAGGACTTAAAGTGAAAACTATGATTAATGGAGAGGTTTCAAATTTGGAGATCTCAGGTTTTTATTGCAAATTTGTGCTGCTAGGTATATTCTAGACAAGAAGTACATGCAAGCCGCTACAGCTGTTGGATCAGAATTTTACCTTAATTTTTGCTTTTTTATTGGTTTTCTTGGTTGGCCATGGATATTGCTATCTTCACTAAAACCATTAAGAAAGAATCAAATATTGATTTATTAAGAATTAGAATAGTATATCATATGATGGTCTCAAGCATGATATTCCATCTGATGATTTGCTTAATATCTGAAAAAATTATGCTTTAGCTCTTATTCCTTTTGCAGGCATCTCTTTGATTGGTTATCCACATTCTACTATAAGCAAGTTCCTCGTTTTCTTCTTTCATCACAACCGAAGTGTGTTGGTTGATGTTGCATGTGAGAAAGTTCCTCTGTGTTGTCTAATGGCATCATGTCACTCGCCTTGCCCATTTTTAAAAAATTATAAATTGGATGTCACTTCTTACGCAGGTTTGATAAGGTTGTCTTGCTCTTTCATTCTCTTAGATAATTTGATTCAGCTTGCTACGTGAATTAAATTTTTTGGTAGAGAGAATTCGAAAGCAAGGCTACCTTATGATACGTGTAGAAGAAGTAACATCCAATTCACTTTTTCTAGAGATGGATGAGTCATATGGTACCATCAACCAATACACTTCCTTTCCATCCAAGGCATATATAATTCATAGGAGGAATGAGTTTAGGGCTTCGAAAATCATGCAAACTACTCTGGAACCATATGACAGTGGAGGTGGTAGGACTTAAAGAGAATATTATGATTATAGGAGAGGTTTCAGCTTTGGAGATCCCGGGTTTTTTCTTGTAATTGGATTTTGACGGGTATGTTATAGACGATCCAGGAACAATAGAGACTAGCTCATGGACGTTTTTGCTGCTAGGTATATATAAGACAAGAAGAACAGGCAAGCCAATACAGCTGTTGGCTCAGGTTAGTGATCTGAATTTTACTTTAATTTTTCCTTTTTGTTGGTTTGCTTGGTTAACCATGGTTGTTGATATCTTTACTAAAACCATTAAGAAAGTATCATTTAATGCTTTAATAAGAATTAAAATCGTATATCATATGCTGGTCTCAAGCATGGTATTCCATCAGATGATTTGCTTCATATCAGAAAAAATTATGCTTCAGCTCTTATTTCTTTTGCAGGAATCTCTTTGATTGGTTATCCACATTCTACTAAAAGCAAACTCTTCGGTTTCTTCGTTCATCACAACAGCAGTGTTTTGGTTGATGTTGCATGGGAGGAAGTTCCTTTGTCTTGTCTAATGGGATCATATGACTCGCCCTACCCATTTTTTAAAAAAAATTGTAAATTGGATGTCACTTCTTACGCAGGTGTGATAAGGTTATCTTGATGTCACGACCCTAATTCCCAACCTTAGGGGTCGTGATTGCGCCTAACACAACACTTGCTAGGCAAACCAATGTTTGAACTTTATTAGCCATTTTTCCTTTGAATGTTTACTTAACACAATAAGACATTCTAAAAATAAACTACATCTAATAATTTCCAACGCATGCCTTCACGAATAAAATAATAAATGAATGAATAAACTAAGCCACGAAGTAACTATATAACTATGAGGCTACCCCAGGGTGTGGTGTCACAATTCACGAACTACTAAGAATACTACAAATAATGGGCTGAAAGAAATAATGTATTTGTTTTGAGTGTAATGAAACAGTCTCTATAGAACTAAGAGAAGACTCCACGAATCTGCGGACGCCAGCAGATCTACCTCGTATCTCCGAATGATGATATCGGCTCCTAAGATCTCTTAACGCTGGCCGGTACCTGGATCTGCACAGAAGAGTACAAAGTGTAGTATCAGTACAACTAACCTCATGTACTGAGTAAGTGACGAGCCTAACCTAGGCGAAGTAGTGACGAGGCTAGGACAAGACACCACATAAAACCTGTACATCGAAATCATGCTAATAGGAATAATAGCAATTAAAGAATGTAAACAGCAATTAATGGAAAGGGAGCATGCGATGGGGAATTTTTTTACATAAGGAAAATGGAGATAACAATTAGGAAAACACAGATACTGATCAACAATACTATTAGCAATTAATAATAGAAATGGAACTTGCACAGCATCACCCTTCGTGCTTTACTCTCAGCCTCACCAAATAATAAATAGAATACACGGAATCACCCTTCGTATTTTTACTCTCTTCCTCACCAGATTATAATTAAGAATGCACGGCATCACCCTTCGTGCTTTACTCTCTTCCTCACATTATAAATAAATCATGCACGGCCTCACCCTTCGTGCTTTACACTCTTCCTCACAATATAATCAAATCATCAATAACATAAAAAGGGGATTTCACAAGGAAACAGTATTTCATCATAATTTCTATCACCGCTTAATATTTCAATCTCAACTCAATGTACTCAAAGAATTTCATAGGAAATAAATATTTCATCATGGTTACTATCATCACTTATCATTTCAATATCAACTCGGGATTCAGAATAATAATCATCTAAGTGGAACCGGATACTAATCTCTCAACATTTCACTAACAACAGTAATCACAGATGATAGGCTTTAAGACAACCAAAATAACAAGAAATAGCATTTACCTCCATGGTATGACCTGACCACAACGTATAGGTACTTTTCCCCTAACATATACATTGGATTTAGCAAACAAACAGGTAACAAGTAGTCACACAATACCTATTCCCTCAAGCTAAGGTTAGACACAACAATTCCCTCAGGCCACTCACTGCTCAGTTACAGCTTTTCCTTTTGGATTCACCTCCAACACACTCAAATATAATCATAATTAGCTTAATATATTTAATTAAGGCTAAAGGAACTAACTTTACTGAAAAATTATGATTTCCTAAGTTTTCTCAAAAAAGCTAAAAACCAACCCCGGGCCCGCTTGGTCCAAACTCGGGGTTCGGACCAAATTTTGTTTACCCATTCACCCCCGAGCCCGAATATACAATTAGTTTCGAAATTCGACCCCAATTCGAGGTTAAAAGTGATGAAAAACATTGGATAATTGAAAGAGAAGAGTTTAGAATTGTTTGCCAACACTTTGGGGATGAATTTGTGTGAAACAATCGCCTCTAGATCTTTGTAGTTCGAAAAATTTAAAGAAAGAGGTTCTGCCCCTTTTAAAATATGATTTTATATAACTAGACAGGCCTTCATCGCATTTGCGATGGGCCTGTCGCGTTCGGATAGGGTCAGGCCCAAATGGCCTTCGTGATGGGCCTGTCACATTCGCGTAGGGTCAGGCCCAACTGGCCTTCACGTTCGCGGTGATCTGGTCGCGTTCGCATAGAATAAATAGGCTCCCCTCCCCTAGGCCCATTTAACTCAAACCTCCAAATTTGACGTCCAGGGCTACGCATTCGTGTAGCACAAAATGACCCCAGTGCAAATTCTACTCTATGCGTTCACGAGGAACAAATTGACTGTGCACTAGAACAACAAAAACAACATACTTTAACAAGTTAAATACATCCCGTAGCCTATCCAAAACTCACCCGATCCATCGGGGCTCTAAATCAAACATGCACGCAAGTCTAAAAAATCATACAGACTTGCTCGTGCAGTCAAATCATGGAAATAACATCATAACAAACCTGTATCGAGCTCCGGAACCAAAATACGGGCCCGATACCAACGGCTTCAAACAGTAATCCATTACTTTATTTCATTAATAATCCAGCAAAACAATTTCTTCCACAAACTGATTTCTAAGGCTAGGATCTCCCGGGATCGTAGGAACATGGATCCGGGTCCGTTCACTAAAAATGTTGAACCAAGTCAACTAAAAAAAAAAATTAAATTCGAAAAATGATTATTTCTCATATTTTCACATAAAAGCTTTCTGGTTTCACGCCCAGACTGTGCATGCAAATCAAGGTAAACAAAATTAATCTTTTTAAGGCTAATGAGCCTGGAATAGAGTCTTAATTTATAACATGACCCTTTGGGTCATCACAATCTCTACCTCTAAAACAAACATTCTTCCTCGAACGGATATAGAAAATTACATGAACTGGCAAACAAGTGGGGATATCTACTCTGCATGTCCGACTCGGACTCCCAAGTAGCTGCCTCAACAGGATGACCCCTCCATTGCACTCGAAATGAAGGGTAACTCTTTGATCTCAACTGACAAACCTGCCGGTCTAGAATGGCTACCAACTCCTCCTCATAAGTCAAATCTTTGTCCAATCGGACAGAGCTGAAATCTAACACGTGGGACGGGTCACCATGATATTTCCAAAGCATAGATACATGAAATACCGTATGAATTGAAGATAACCCTGGAGGCTACGCAAGTCTATAAGCTACCTCTCCCACTCTATCAAGAATCTCAAATGGCCCAATATACCTAGGGCTCAACTTACCCTTCTTCCCAAATCTCATAACACCCTTCATGGGCGATACCTAAAGTAATACCCTCTTCCCAACCATGAATGTTACATCACAAACATTAAGGTCAGCATAACTCTTTTTCCTGGACTGAGCTGCATGAAGTCGATCCTGTATAATCTTGACCTTATCTAAGGCCTCTTGAACTAAGTTTGTACCCAATAACCGAGCCTCTCCTAGCTCAAACAATCCAACTGGCGACCTGCACCGCCTACCATATAATGCCTCATAGGGAGCCATATGAATGCTCAACTGGTAGCTATTATTATAGGCAAACTTCACTAGCGACAAGAATTGATCCCAAGAACGTCCAAAGTCAATAACACAAGCGCAGAGCATAGCCTCTAGAATCTGAATGGTATGCTCGGACTGCCCATCCGTCTGAGGATGAAATGTTGTGCTCAACTCAACCCGGGTACCCAACTCTCGCTGAACTGCCCTCCAAAAGTGCGAGGTAAACTACGTACCTCGATCAAAAATGATAGACACGGGCACACCGTGAAGGCGAACAATCTCTCAAACATTTATCTCTGCCAACCGCTCCGAAGTGTATGTACTTGCCACTCGAATGAAATGTGCTGATTTAGTCAGCATATTCACAATAACCCAAATGGCATTGAACTTCTTCTGAGTCCGTGGGAGTCCAACAATGAAGTTCATAGTGATACGCTCCCACTTCCACTCAGGAATCTCTATCTGCTGAAATAAACCACTGGGTCTCTGATGCTCATATTTCACCTGTTGGCAATTCAAATAACGAGCCACATAAGCAACAATATCCTTTTTCATCCTTCGCCACCAGTAGTGCTGCCGCAGGTCTTGGTACATCCTAGCAGCACCCGGGTGAATAGAATACTTAGAACTGTGAGCTTCTTCAAGAATCAACTCATGAAGGCCATCAACATTTGGCACACATATACGGCCCTACATCCTCAAAATACCATCATCTCCAATGTAACCTTTTTGGCACCACTGTGCCGAACGGTGTCCCTAAGGACCATCAAGTGCGGGTCATCATCCTGCCAATCTCTGATACACTCAAATAAGAAAGATCGAGCAGCTGTACAAGCTAAAACACGGCTGGGCAAAATATTCAACCTCACGAACTGATTAACCAAAGTCTGAATGTATGAAGCTAACAGTCTCTCACCGACTGGAATAAATGCAAGGTTGCCCCTACTCACTGCCTTCCCACTCAATGCATCGGCCACCACATTGGCCTTTCCTGGATGATACAATATAGTGACGCCATAATCTTTCAATAACTCTAGCCATCTCCTCTGTCTCAAATTAAGATCCTTTTTCTTGAACAAGTATTGAAGGCTACGATGATCCGTGTAAACCTCACATGGTACGCCATAAAGATAGTGCCTCCAAATCTTCAATGCGTTAATAATGGCTGCCAACTCTAAGTCATGGACAGGATAATTCTTCTCATAAATCTTTAACTGTCGCGATGCGTATTCTATCACCCTGCCCTCTAGCATCAATACCGCTCCCAACCCAACACGGGAAGCATCACAATATACCGTGAAAGATCCTGAACCTGATGGTAACTCCAATACCGGCACTGAAATCAAAGTTGTCTTGAGCCTTTGAAAGCTCGCCTCACACTCGTCCGACCATTTGAATGGAACACTCGTTTTGTTCAATATGATCTTAATAGTTGCTCATAATCAATTGCATAATCATCAAATAACTTCACGTTAACAATAATCTCCTTTCAACCCTTCACAATACTGACAACGAGATGTGACGCATGGAGAACTCATAATTATCTACCTGATAATGTGTTTCATTTAACGCCACATGTGCGAGCACTTACCTTGTAGGTAAAGCATAATAATTATAACACGGATTTGGCAAATTATGCACAGATAAATTTTATATAAAAATTTTCAAATAAACCTAATAGGCATGACTCCTATTAGTACTATAGTACAAATTTTAATTTCACAAGAGAGAATTTAACCACAAGAATTTTCATCACAAGGACGTCGTCTTTATATAACTTCCACTGCGGCTCATAGCTCGATTTAAACATACCAAATCATATTAAAATGCGAGGGTCTCGCCCTCAGTTCTGAATCACAAGTAATATGCACATCGGGCCAATCGAAACATTCAATTTTCTTCTTTTAAATATTTTCCGCTAAACAAATTACAACACGTAATGATAGTCATAGTTATCTCCATAGAATCTCCCAATACAAGTGTTCACATAAGTAGATTTCAGGTTTACAAAGCTCACCTATGAGTGGAGCATATTAGGAGAACTTTCTTAGATACTCCTAACCAAATCAAGTTAAGGAAATTACCACTTTATAATAACTACAAATTGTAAATGTAATGACACTATCCGATATAGCGACCTCAGTCTCTATAAAACTAAGAGGAGACTCCAGGAATCTGTGGACGCCAGCAGATCTACTTCGTATCTCTGAATGATGATATCGGCTACTAAGATCTACTAACAATGGCTGGTACCTGGATCTGCACAAAAGAGTGCAGAGTGTAGTATAAGTACAACCGATCCCATGTACTGAGTAAGTGTCGAGCCTAACCTCGGAGAAGTAATGACGAGGCTAGGACAAGACACCGTATAAAACCTGGACATCGAAATCATGCTAACAGGAATAATAACAATTAAAGAATGTAAATAACAATTAATGGGAAGGGAGCACACGATGGGGGATTTTTTTTATTTTTTTACATAAGGAATGAGGATTACAATTAGACAAACACAGAAAGTGATCAACAATAATATTAGCAATTAATAATAGAAATGAAACTTGCACGGCATTACCCTTCGTGCTTTTACTCTCAGCCTCACCAAATAATAAATAGAATACATGGCATCACCCTTCGTGCTTTTACTCTCATCCTCACCAAATAATAAATAGAATACATGGCATCACCCTTCGTGCTTTTACTCTCATCCTCACCAAATTATAATTAAGAATGCACGGCATCATCCTTCGTGCTTTACTCTCTTCCTCACATTATAAATAAATTATGCACGGCATCACCCTTCATGCTTTACACTCTTCCTCACAATATAATTAAGTCATGCACGGCATCACCCTTCGTGCTTTACCCTCTTCCTCACAATATAATCAAATCATCAATAACATAAAAAGGGGATTTCACAAGGAACTAGTAGTTCATCATAATTTCGATCACCATTTAATATTTCAATCTCAACTCAATGCTCTCAAAGGAATTTCACAAGAAATCAATACTTCATCATGGTTACTATCATCATTTATCATTTCAATCTCTACTCGAGATTCAGAATAATAATCATCTTTGTGGAACCGGATACTAATCTCTCAACATTTTACTAACAACAATAATGACAGATGATAGGCTTTAAGACAACCAAAATAACAAGAAATAGCATTTACTCACATGGTATGACCTGACCACAATGTATAGGTACTCGTCATCTCACCTACGCATTGGATTTAGCAAACAAACAGGTAACAAGTAGTCACACAATACCTATTCCCTCAAGCTAAAGTTAGACACAACACTTACCTCAATTCTGCAGGCCATTCACTACTCAATTACAGCTTTTTCTTTTGTATCACCTCCAACACACTCGAATCTAATCATAATTAACTTAATATCATTAATTAAGGCTAAAGGACCTAACTTTACTGAAAAATTATGATTTTCCTAAGTTTTCTCAAAAAAAGTTAAAACCGACCCTGGGTCCCCTAGGTCCAAACTCGGGCGGACCAAATTTTGTTTACCCATTCACCCCTGAGCCCGAATATGCAATTAGTTTTGAAATCCGACCCTAATTCGAGGTCAAAATTTGATTTTTAGAAAATTCCTAATTCTACCCAAACCCTTAATTTCTACCATGAAAATTCTTATTTTTTGATTGAAAAGTGATGAAAAACATTGGGTAATTGAAAGAGAAGAGTTTAGAATTGTTTACCAACACTTTGGGGATGAATTTGTGTGAAGAAAATCGCCTCTAGGTCTTTGTAGTTCGAAAATTTTGAAGAAAGAGGTTCTGCCCGTCTTAAAATCCGATTTTATATAACTGGACAGGCCTTCATCGCGTTTGTGATGGGCCTGTCACGTTCGCATAGGGTCATGCCCAAACAGCCTTCGCGTTCGCGGTGAACTGGCCGTGTTCGCATAGAAGAAATGGGCTCCCCTCCCCCAGGCCCACTTAACTCACTGCATTCGCGATGGCCTGATCGCGTTCGCGAAGGGTCTCCCCCCAGTGCAAATTCTACTCTACGCGTTCGCGAGTGGAGTAACACGAACGCAAAGAAAAAATTAACTGTGCACCAGAACAACAAAAACAGAAGACTTTAACATGTTCAAAACATCTCGTAGCCTATCCAAAACTCACTCGAGCCCTCGGGGCTCTAAATCAAACATGCACGCAAGTCTAAAAACATCATACAGACTTGCTTGTGCAATCAAATCATGGAAATAACATCTAAAACTAAGAATTTAACCTCAAAACTCATGATTTTTTTCTCAAGAACACTTCAATTTCACTATTTCTCAACCGGACGTCCGAATCACGTCAAATAAATTCCAATTCTCACCAAATTTCACAGATAACGCTTAAACATCATAACAAATCCGTATCGAACTCCGGAACTAAAATACGGGCACGATACCAACGGCTTCAAACATTAATCCATTACGTTATTTCATTAATAATCCAGCAATGTCACACCCCTTAAAATACGAAAAAAAGATTTTGCAAAGCTCGAAAGGGTTTTTCAATTTTTAAAGTGACAAAGAATTATGTTAAAAAAAGGATTAACTCAGAGTCGCCAACTGACTTTGGCTTCGGTGTGTCAGGTCACCGTTTTAAAAATTAATTTTTCCTTTTAAACACATGTGACTCTAAGACTAAGTCTGCACCAGAGATTCAAGGTAAGGGGGTTCATTTGACTCGGGGAGAAGGTGTTAGGCATTCCTCGAGTCCCGTAACTAGTACGGTTGCGTACATGATCAGGTTGGCTTTAAAGAATACTCATATTGAGGTAGGAAAACACAACAAAAAAAAAAAAGAAACAATCAAAAAAGGCTCGAGGTCGTCCCCCACCCAATAAGAAAAAAATAAAAGTAAAATAAAAATACGATTCTACTCTATGCTTCCTTTGCAACTTTGTCACGGGCTCCAGAAATTTTTTACAAAGTTCTTCGGGACATTCCCCGAAATAAAATATATACAAATCCTTTGGGGCATTCCCCAGATAAATCAACTAACGGGGACAACCTCTTACCTCAAAAATATAAAAAACGAAAGGGAAAATCCTAAAGTTTGCCTACCCGAGTGTGGTCGGCCTAAATATGCTACTAACGGACCAAATAAAAGAATAAAAATATTGCAAAGAATATACCAGGTACAAACTACCTTCTTAATCTTAAATCCTCAACCCAACAAACCAATTCCACTAATATGAAACCATTTGTTCAGTATCTTTCTTTCTTTTTTCTAATCAAGCTTAACCAATAATATGTTAATGATCCAACAATGATCTCAAAAACTAACAGTAAAGATCATGAAAGCACTATGAATCAAATATACAGACAATCTAAAGCACTTATGCATATTGTCAAGCACATACGCAACAAAGACTTTATTCCATCAAAATTGATATATGGGATTGAAGGGAAAGATAAGAGTGAGAAATGGACCTCCAAAAACATATGACTCAAACTGTTTTAAATGCACAGAACCACGACCGGACCTCTACAAGCAAAAGATTGACCGAACCTTGCCGGAGAAACTCGAACTCTACTGGACCCAGAGAACTCCGAAGCTCAAAGAGCTGACCAGAAATTTTTAAGAGAGAAAGATAGCTTTTGTTAGTGAATGGTTGATGAATTTCAGATCTGTGATGTTTGAGTTCGAGAGGAGCAGGTCTCGCTGGCGCTACGAGGGCGGACGGAGGTGGAGGCGCTGCTTGGTGGTGAGGGGGTAGAGTTGCGATGGCGGCTGGTGGTTGTTCGCGACGGAAGCGTTGTGGTGTAGGGTTGGAGATGAGAGATATAGATTTGAGAGGTGGAGTTACGGCGGCGCCGGGGATTTGTGATGCGGAGTTACAGCTGGAGATAGGGGTGGTCGAAAGGGTGAAGAAGAAGAGGTTTCGCCGGAGATAACGCGGCGGCGACAACCTCTCCCCCTAGGGTTCCTCCTGGCGGCAGCTGTTTTGTGGTGTCTATGGAGGAAGAAGAAGGTCTAGGGTTGAGGGGTTGAAGGGAGGCGGTGGCTTGATTGTTTTTCGGCGATCTCGCCGGACAGGAAATGGAAAAATGACTCTTTTTTTTTTTTGTGGTCAGTCTGTTAGCAGGTCCGTGAGTGTGTGTATGAGGGTGTATTAGTGTGTGTTTTTGGGTGCAAGGTTGTATAAGTCTGTCCTACGGTTTTTTAAAGTGTTTAAGAAAATGAATTATCTGTGTAAGGTTTTTTTTTTTTTTTAGGGGGGCTGTCATGGTTAGGGTCTAAGGTCACCAAGAGGGGAGGTGGGCTAAAGTTATTTGGGTTAAGGGCAATTGGGCTGTAAAAATTACACGGGGTATCCTATTTGGTTGCTCCGATTTAATCTATACCCGCTTTTTTAAAAACTTTTAACTTGTACCCACTTTTAAAATAACTTCAGCTCCATTTCCCTCGTTGAGTTGAAGTTCACCAGTTAAGCTGAAGTTTGCCAGTTATAAAGACAAAACTTCAGCATACGTGGCTGAAGTTTCCCAGTTACAAACTTCAGCTTTAGAGCTGAAGTTTCCAAGTTATAAAGACAATTAAAAAGACAAAACTTCAGCTCTAGAAAACTTCAGCTAGAGCTGAAGTTTTGTCTTTGTAAACTGGGGAACATCAGCCCAGTATGCTGAAGTTTTTGTCTTTATAACTGGGGAACTTCAGCCTGTATGCTGAAGTTCACCAGTTACAAAGACAAAACTTCAGCTCTTCCCCAGACTTCAGCCCCATATGCTGAAGTTCCCCAATTACAAAGACAAAACTTCAGCTCAACTCTAGAGTTCCCCAGTGTAATTGGGGGAACTTCAGCCCCGTATGCTGAAGTTTTTGTTTTATAACTGGAGAACTTCAGCCCCGTATGCTGAAGTTCCCCAGTTACAAGACAACAAGTTCAGCTCTAGATCTGAAGTTCACAAGCTACTTCAGGCCGGTCTACTAGAATACTGAAGTTTTGCGTGATTGCTTTTGCTACTTCAGCCCCGCATGCTGAAATTATGCGCAAAAGCGGATACGGATGCAACTTTTTTTACAAAGTGGGTATAAGTTAAAACGTGGCACAAAAAGTGGGTACGGATGCAAAAGCCCCAATTGGGCTTCTTCAAAAACTGAAATTTATTAACTAGAATATCACTCCTAATTAATTAGAATAAACTATACATAAAAATAACCATTTAAAGTTAAATCATTTTTGGTATTTTTCTTAAAATTATGCTAAAAGATAAAAATAGGATTAAATTAAAATCATCACGAAAATTCAAATAATATTACTATCAAAAATACAGATATTCTTGAAAACAAAGTGAAAATATTTTTGTAATTTTCATTATGTGATAAAATTAAATAAAAGTGTCAAACCTAGTTAAAATAAAGATACTAGACCTAAACTAAATATTTAGACATTAAAATGTATAAAATTTGGGGAGGGTAAAAAATTACATGTCTACAAGCAAAACAATTTCTTCCACAAATTGATTTCTAAGGCTAGGGACCTCGGAATCGAATTTCGGGCATACACCCAAGTCCCATATTTTACTATAGATCTCCCGGGATCGTCAGGATACGAATCCGGGTCCGTTCAATAAAAATGTTGAACCAAGTCAACTAAAACCAAATTTTAAATTTCAAAATTTATTATTTTTCATATTTTCACATAAAAGCTTTTCGGTTTCATGCACAGACTACGCACGCAAATCGAGGTAAATAAAATTAATCTTTTTAAGGCTAATGATCCTGGAATGTAGTCTTACTTTATAAGATGACCCTTTGGGTCATCACACTTGCCTTTGCATTTTCTTAGATAATTATGGATATTTTTGCTCCTAGGTATATTCAAGACAAGAAGTATAGGCAAGCCACTACAGCTGCTGGCTCAGGCCAGTGATCTGAATTTTACTTTAATTTTTGCTTATTAATGGTTTTCTTGGTTGGCCATGGCTATTGCTATCTTCACTAAAATCATTAAGAAAGTATCAAATATTGCTTCATTAAGAATTAGAATAGTATATCATATGATGGTCTCAAGCATGATATTCCATCTGATGATTTGCATAATATCTGAAAAAATTATGCTTCATCTCTTATTCCTTTTGCAGGCATCTCTTTGATTAGTTATCAACATTCTACTAAAAGCAAGTTCCCCGGTTTCTTCTTTCATCACGACCAAAGTGTGTTGGTTGATGTTGCATGTGAGGAAGTTCCTCTGTGTTGTCTAATGGCATCATGTGACTTGTCTTGTCCATTTAAAAAATATGCAAATTGGATGTCACTTCTTACGCAGGTGTGATAAGGTTGCCTTGCTCTTGCATTTTCTTAGATAATTTGATTCACCTTGCTACCTGATTCAGCATTGCTTTTGGTAGGACTTAAAACGAAAATTATTATTACTAGGGAGGTTTCAGATTTGGGGATCTCGGACTTTTTTTATAATTGGATTTCGACGGTATGCTGTAGCAGAGCCAGGAACAATAGCTCATGAACGTTTGGGCTGCTAGGTATATTCAAGACAAGAAGTTCATGCAAGTCACTACAGATGAGGTAAATCATTATAAACAGAACAAATAGCTAAAAGAAACTCTGCCAAGTTCAACGCAAGATCTTGAACTATGTGTGGGTTTAATCTCTTTGCTGTTTGGAAAGCTTTCTGGTGTACTGCATCTATGTGCAAATTCAATTTTCATATTTGGCTCGTCCTTGGAAGGAAACACTTGTTGAAGAATGACCGAATTGGGAAGGGTTCACGATCAAATCAATCAATTAACTATGCTCCAATCCCAAGTTAGTTGAGGGTCAGCTATAAGAATCCGTTAATTTCTAAGTGTGCTAATACTAAATAATTTGGTACAATGTCCATTAAGAGTCTGTTACTATGGTTAAAGAATTACATGTTGTGTATGAACAAGTGTGAGATTAAGGGAACCTTGTGAAGAAAAATTATGATTTAAAAAAAAAAAAAAAAAAAAAAAAAATCTTGCAAAGGAAATATGTTATGTACTCAATGTGCATATTGTTGTGTTTGGCATCATTCTCTTTGCTATTGTGCCTAGAGTTATCAGTTTGTATCAATGATATCTCATTGCTCTTGCAGACTCTGAGTGCTTGAGTAAAAGAGACATTAGGAAACAGCAAAGTTTCTCATGTAACATTGTAATATTCGCCTGAAATGACTTCTTTGTTGAATCAGTTTGGTCTATGGTGGTCATTTTGGTCGTCAATGTGGAATCATTTTGGTCATTTAATATATTGGAATTCCACTATATAATGTACTGGAGTTCTAGTATAATATACTGGAGTTCTAGTATAATATACTGAAGTTCCAGTATATTAGACCTATCCCGCATAATATGCTGGAAGTTCATACACAGGTGCACCAATCTCCAGTATATTATGTTGGACCAGTCCGTGTTGCAGCAAAATAGTAGCTATTTTTAATAACTTTGCAAACGCTAGCCCGAGCTATTTTTACAACAGAACTATGATTCTAAGATGCTTCTTCTTTTCAACCTCATATTTGCGTAGGCTGATTTTGCATTACTTGCAAGAGCTTGACAATGAAGTAGGTAAGAGTAATTAATCGCATGGGTTATGTTGAATTTGAATGAATTTATGTTGCAATAATAACATGGCCTTTTTAGGTTCCATCATTTGTTCAAAGAAATCGTTGTGGCCATGAATATTTGCTGTTGAGAGAACGAGCAAGCCGAAGGTGCAAGCAAATACAACTTTGGGCATGAAGTTATTAGTAATCAAGGAAGAAATACAACCTAAAACTCTAATCTATAATGTGAGTGCCTTAGGATTAGGAAAAAAGTGAAACTATTAAAGGTGAATATTTTAAGTTTTCAGCATAAAAATCTTAAAACTCTGGCGATAGGCAGACCTAATCTGATCAAGATTTTAACTAACATAGGTCTTTTGTACGCAACATTTATTTCTGCAAAAGGTTATTTTCACGGCTCGAATCCGCGACCTCCTAGTCACATGACAACAACTTTATCAATTACACCAAGACTTCCTTTTGAAATATATTGTTTAAAAAGGTAAATAAAAATTTCTTACTTACCCAAATCCCTAGTTTGCCTTCCTAGTTTGTTTAAAAATATTTTGCCTCTTAAAGTCCCTAGTTTCCACTTAATATTACCATCATCGACGTAGGGCAGCAAAGCTACTTCTTCGGAAGTCAAGTTTATGAGGTTCACTGAAACAATAAACCATGGGCCGATATTGTCCCTACGACGAGTAGCAATCCAATGAAGTTTTCCATCACATGAACCCTCAACCATGTGGTAATCTTTGCAAGACAAATCAAGCTCAATAGGCTGATGGAGAGATTCTTGATACATAATAGCGTAGAGCGAGCAAGTGTAAAACCTGGGGCTATTATTCTCAGGAGATTAGATAAAAAGAAGCCTCAAAACCTGTTTCTTGGTTGAAAATTTTAGATGGGTTTTGATGAATTGAGGACTTGAGATTAGAGAAAGCCAAGATTTAGAAACACACCTCATTTTCAGTAAGGCCTTTACAGGTAGAATTAGGAGTATTTCATGTATTATCTCAACAGGAAGGACTGGCAACAATGGATGACGTTGCTGCTGCCTCCTCTGAGAATTCCATTAACGGTTGACTGTTGAAATGAAGAGTGAAGAAAAAGTTGTATATTTTTTTTAAGAACACTAGGAGAACGTGTCTGGCAGCTTTTTTTGTGTTTTGTGTTTTGAGTTTAGTTTTCTGAAGTTCATTGAATCATTTCATTTCTTTATATAATAATCTTATGGATTCTTTATGAATATTCTTCTTTCCCTTGGCCATGTTCTCGGTGAGTGGCGCAATCAAAATTTTTATTAAGGGGGTCAAAATATAAAGAAACACTCACCAAAAAGTTAAGAGGTGTCATTATATAATATATACATTTTTTTTTTTAAAATTATCAAGCTAAACAGTATAATATTCCGACGAAGAGGTATCGCCCCTTGGGTGCATGTGGCTCTGCCACTGCATGTTCTTGGTAAAGGATTTCTTAATAGTTTGTTTTAATGGTTGTTACCTGTCATCTTGTATTTTATTATTACTTTAAATATAATGTTCGTTTTGATTGTTACTTTAATTTTATTATATCGTATCGTTAAATCCCTAACGACAAAAAGTGTCACTTTATGGAACGATTGATTTGGTGTGGTTGCATCTGTACCTTATTTGTTTCTCTCATCTTGCCTTTTTTTATTATTAAATAATCTTATCTTATCATTTACCCTATATTTTTATATAATAATGTTACCGTGTATCTTACTTTTTCTTTATAATATTACAAGTTTATTTTTTATATTGTTGGTGCATGACATCATGAAACGACAGCAAACAATACAATTTATTCAAACATTGTATATATCAAAAACGATACAATACAATACAATACAATACAATACTATACGATACATTATGAAATAATACACACCAACAACCCAAACAAGCCGTAAGAATCCTCCATTCTTTCAGATTTCATGCCGACATTGCAGATATGTATCCACGCATTAAATTTTCACCCTTTGGGTTTAAGTCAGCACAACGTTTAGACCCAAAGGGGGAAACATAGAGCATCTCCAACGACATTAATTATGGGTTCGAGTTCGCGGTTCTTCCGCGACCCTAGGTTCAAAATTTATTATTTGTAATTATTTAATATTTAAACACATATACAAGATCTGTAAAGGAATTGCACCTATGTGCTTCTTTATTAATGTTACCAAAACATAACTATGATTCTAAGATGCTTTTTGCTTGGATGCAGGGGCGGATTAAGGGGCGGAAGGGGTTCATCCAAACCTCCTTAGCCGGAAAAGTGCCTTGTACATATAAGGTAAAATTCAATTTATACCGTTACGTATTATATTTTGAATTCCTTTAACATTTTTCAAAAGCACAGCTCAGTAGTCTAGGGGTTCAAAATCTTTGTTAGGTTGCAAATTTAATTCCCACTAGCCACAATTTCTTTTAATTTCTTAATTTTTTTTCTTTTTTTTAACCCAGAAAGAAAATCCCCCCCATGATGAATAAGGTAAGAGTGATTGATTGCGTGGTTTCTATTGAATTAGAATTATTTTTTATTGCAATAAGAACGGGGCTTCTTTAGGTTCCATCATATGGTCAGAGAAATTGTTGAAAACATGAATGCTTGTTGTTGAGTGAATATTTAAAATTCTGCAAGGCATAGGTCCCAAATAGATGAATTTGATGTATTCAATGTCTCTGTGGAATTTAATTTGTTTTGAATGACCTAGAATTGAAGAACAACCTTGAGTCGGGGGTCTTTGGGAAAAAGCCTCTTTACCTCCACAGAATATGAGTAAAGTCTGCATACATCACTCTCTCTAGGCCTCACACTGTAGAAATACACTAGTGAACCTAAAAGACATCGGGAAGCAATGCATAGTGGCCTCTAGGCCGTTTTCTATGGACCAATAACATTTCAAGCTAATTGGAGTCCGTAATTAACCCCCCTCCCCTCCCCCCCAAATAAACACTTCAACATCAACTTTGTTAGCTAACTATTGATCGTCACCCATCTTTGGCTGCCTGTTAGGAGGATTATGTTGGATCTATGCGATCTCGTTACAACGTTCTTCTTTTTACAGAGATTTCTGGTGAAAACTTCAATCTTGAAGCATGGGCAGGCAAACAGAATGTCTGAGGAAGGAGAACTAGCTAAGCTTCTTCGCATTTCGCAAGCTTGAATCCCTATAAAAAGTCCGTCCTAACAATTTAGCCTAAAAAAGAAAAAAAGTGGGGTAGAAGTTAAGTTTCTATTAAATTGAGCTAGATGAAGAAAGAACCTTTGGATCGAGATCCACAACTATGGATTCCAATTATTCTTTTTTTATTTTTGCTTTCATCGAATATGATCTACTACTCTTAGTTGTTACTCGACCATTAACTTCTTCTTTAATTCGGGTCATCATTAATCATTTGATATGGTATTCAATTAATCGAATTTTCCGCCCCAGGTATTATTTCGCGCTGTGACGTATATGAGCCTCTTCAAACCGGGCTCATATACATTTTAACCTCGAATTTTCAATTACAAAAAAAATTAGAAAGTCCATTAGTTCATGAATCATGACAAAAAAATTTTCTCTCGAAATAGAAATCAAAATGGAATTATAGGAAAGAAAGAATAAAAACAAAAAAAGGGAAGAATCAAAGCTTTTCTCCTCTGCAAAGCTATCATGCTTTATTCAAGATCTTTAGCAGTCGATCGTTCATTCTCCCTCCCCACTGGCTTTCGGAAGCTCGACAGGGCACAATATGAAAGATCTTTTAGATGCACATATTCCCCCGGGGGGAGGATTGGGGTGTGGGAAAGAAAGATATCACTACTTCGCCTCTTTGTTGGACCGCCGGCGCAAACACAGTGGTCGCTGACCAAGACCAGGAACCTCTAGTATGAAATTTCTTGGGTACTTACGCGGATGATTTGGCCCATCTTTCTTTCCTCTGTGAGAAAATGGGTGGTTGACGAAATATCCAATCCTCCTTTTCCCTGTCTGGTGTGGCTTTAGATTCCGCTGTCCCTTTCCGCTTCACACAATAGCACGCCCGGGGGGGAGGGGGGGTGAGTATTGATCACTAGGCCATTTTCTACGGACCTATAAAATGTCAGGTCAACAGAGTCCATCAAAAAAATTCTACAAGATCAGTATGTAATGATACACACGAAAAAGTGAATGCAATCATAAATTCGTGTTGTATGAACTGGGAATATCATAAAATGAACCTGAAGGTCATTGTGAAGCAATATGTATTGGTTACTATGTCGTTCCTGATAAAAAAAATCTACAAAATCAGAATGTACTAATACACACAAAAACCTACATATAATCACAAAATCGTGTTGCATGACCCCTAAAAGCTATAAAATAAACTTGAAAGTCATGGTAAAGCAATGAGTATTAGTCATTAAGCCATTTTTACGGACCTACAAAATTTATGATCTATCGGAGTCCGTAAAAAAATTCTACAAATCAGTATGTTCTACACACAAAAAAGTGGATATAATCCCAAACTCGTATTGCAGGATCCCAAAACACCAAAAAATAAACTCGAAAATCATGGCGAAGCAATGAGTATTGGTCACTAAGCCGTTTCCTATGGACCTACAAAATTTCAGGCCAATCGAAGTCCTTAATTTTATTTTTTTTAAAAAGTAACATGTACTAATACACATAAAAATGGATACAATCATAAATTCGTGTTGCATCCCGAAACACCATAAAATAAACCCGAAAATTATTGTGAAGAAATACGTATTATTCACCAGAAAGTTTTATATGAACCTACAAAATTTCGGGCATATTGGAGTCCGCAAAATAATCTACAAAATCAACAAGTACTAATACACACGAAAAATTGTATATGATCATAAATTCGTGTAATATAACCCAGAAACCCCGTAAAATAAACTCGAAAATCATGGAAAAGATATGAGTGTTGCTCACTAGGACATTTTCTGTAGATCTAAGAAATTTCAGACCAATTGGAGCTCGTTAAACAAATTCTACAAAATTAACATGTAGTAATACATACGAAAAAGTGGATATAATCATAAATTTGTATTGTAGGATCCTAAAACACCAATAAATAAACTCGAAAATCATGGCAAAGCGATGTGTATTGGTCATTAGGACATTTACTACGGACATATAAAATTTCAGACCAATCGAAGACCGTCAAAAAAATTCTAAAAAATTAACATGTACTAATACACATGAAAAAACTAGAGAAAATCATAAATTCGTGTTGCATGACACGAAACGTCAAAAAATAAAATCAAAAGTTATTGTGAAGCAATGTGGTCACCAGGTTATTTCATATGAACCTACTAAATTTTAGGCTAATGGACTCCATCAATAGAAATAGAGATGGTCGGGCAATAACATACAAAAAAATGAAAATCAGGCGAAATTTAAGTTTTATTGCCCAAAAATTCCAAAAATTGAGGAACGGTCATGGCGAGTCGATGACTATTGTTCCTTAGGTCATTTTGTATGGACCAGTTAAATATTAGGCGATTAGGGTCCGATCGCCCTGACCCATGCAGATGGCGTGGGCTATAAAACAGAAAAATCTAGGAATCAACCAGAACTCCAATTTATTGCCCTAAAACGCCAAGAAATCGGAAGGGACTTGGCGAGGCGATGATTATTGTTCCTTAGGTTATTTTTGATAACCCGGAAAACTTTTAAGCGATTCGAGTCCGGTCGCCCCAACCCACGCAGATGGCGTGGGCTATAACACATGAAAATATGGTAATCGGGCGAAAATTCCAGTTTTATGGCCCTAAAACGCCAAACAATGAGGAACGGTCATGGAGAGGCGATAACTATTGTTCCTTAGGTCATTTTTGATCGTCCGACAAAATTTTAGGTGATTCAGGTTCGGTCGCTCGGACCCAAGCAGATGACGTGTGTTATAGCACATGAAAATCTGAGAATCGGGTGGAATTCAAGCTTTATGGCCCTAAAATGCCAAAAAACCAGGAACAATCGTGGAGAAGCGATGACTATTGTTCCTTAGGTCGATTTTGATTGAGCGGTAAAATTTAAGTTGATTCGGGTCTGGTTGCCCCGCACACATGCAGATGCGTAGGCTATAGAACACGAAAATCTAGAAAATGAGAAATTCCAGTTTTATAGCCTTGAAACGCCAATAAAGAATGGTCATGGCGAGGCGATGACTATTTTTCTTTAGATCATTTTTGATGGGACGGTAAAACTTTAGGCGATTCGAGTCTGGTCGCTCGCACCCATGCAGATAACGCGGGGTATAGCATACGAAAATCTTGGAATCCGGCTGTTGATACCTAATTTTTCCCATATATATATATATATATATAGTGCATGAGCATCAACAAGTATTTTCTATNTATATATACAACCATTAACAAGTATTTTTCCATAATTTTCTATAATTTTTTTAATCGATTTATTCCTGCATTTTTATTATGTAAATAATTATTAATCGCATCGCAAATAATTTTATAATGATTTACTATTTATTTTTTTCATTTATATTCATATTAATCTTTAAACATTTTATGTATAATTATATTTTCATCTTTAGGCTATAATTGCAATAATTTTGCAACAATAGCACATATATGCATATTTACATTATTTATACAGAAAAAGTGATCTTTTATATTTTTAAAATGTTAAGTAATTATTTTAAATCAATTTTCATGCAAAAATGACATTTTTTTATTATTTATTAATTATTTTTATAAATTATTTTACGGGTTTAATTAGGTATTTAAAATCTAGCCCTTTTCCTAATTAATTTCGGACCTAGCCTACCCATTAACTAGCCCAATACCCATATCCGTCCAAGCAGACCCATACCCATTTAAAAGAACCGACCCAAGCCCTTGTAAAATCCCAGTCGTTGATCTCAGAAGATCAACGGCTCCTAGTTAATTCCACCTTTTAACTATCATCTCCCTAACCCTAAACCATATTCCACCAAACGTCGCCCTCAAACACTCTCATATCCCCCTTTCTCTTCTCAAACCCTAATCCACCGTCACCCATCTCCCCTTCGATTCCTACCAAAAATGGAATCGTTCCTTGATCCCTTACCATATATGGTCTTACCCATTTAACAACTACTCATTTTTTATATCACCTGACTGGCTTGCCTCAAATGACAAGTTGATCTCGAGATATTCGAACCTAATCTGGTTCAATACCTCTTATATGTTGATTATTTTCGTCTGGGTTCATCCTAACCTCTGTGAGTACGAATATTTTTCGTATCTTTCAGTTAGGGTTTCAAATCTCTGGTTCAAACCAGATTTTGTTCATTTCAACTTGTTTTAATTATATTATTCGTTTATATTTACAATGTTACTCACGAATCCGCCGATTATTAGTTAGATATTTTACTTACCCTAAAACTAGGCTTCATATCTTTCGAGATCCAAAATGATTTTCCATTCTTCCTTTAATGTTTCTGTGTATCTATATCTGTGTTGTAACGACCCGATCGGTCGAGTTTCAGCCCGTTTTCCCCGTTCCTGCTTCATTATATGTGGTTCAGTTTCATTATGTTGTTTTAGGTGGGTTGGCTCGGGTTCGGAGCGATTTTTGGAGAAGAAATGAGACACTTTAGTCTCTTAACTTGGTTCAGTAGTAGGAAAAGTCAACCGGAAGTTGACTTATAGGTATATGATCTCGGAATCTGGTTTTGTGGCTCGGATAGCTTCATTAGTTGATTTAGGACTTAGGAGTGTGTTCGGAATGTCATTCGGAGTTCCGGAGTAGATTTAGTCTTGAATTGGCGGAGTTGAGTTTTTGGCGATTTCCGGTAGGTAGTGAAAAATTAGCTATTGGGTTCGGAATGGAATTCCGAAAGTTTGAGCAGGTTCGTAGTGTCATTTTGGACGTTTGTACAAATTTTCAGGTCATTCGGACGTGTTTTGGTTGGTTTTGGCATCATTGGCGAAATTTAGAAATCTCAAAGTTCATGGCTTGAATCCGATGTGATCTTGGTGTTTTAATTTTGTCTTGGGTGTTTCGAAAGCTCGACTAAGTTTGAATAAGTTTATGGGACGTGTTTGAGGTCCCGAGAGCCGCGGGTGAGTTTCGGGTGGTTAACAGATCAAATTTCGGACCTTAAACTTGGTAGATTTTTCTGGTGTGGTTGCAGAGAAAATTGTTCTATGATTTCGCGGTGGGGTACCGCGTTCGCACTGAGTAAATGGGGGGAGCTGGGGAAATGTGCTATACGTTCGTGACATGGGGGATGTGAACGCGATGGGTCTATGAGTGTATGCTACGCGAACACGGGTGTGGGGATGCGTTCACATAGGGCATCAGTACCTGGGGACCCCAGGTCTCTTTTCTTCTATGCGTTCGCGTTTTAGGGACGCGTTCTCACCGAGTATTTTTGGAGCTGGCTTATTTAGCCTACGCGAACGCGAGGGTTATGCCACGTTTGCATAGGGTGTTTCTGGGCAGTGTATTTAAAAGTCCATATCCGCGACCTTTAGCCATTTTTCACCATTATTGTTGAAAGATTTTTGAAGCTTTTGAGAGAGATTTAAGAGGGAATCAAAGAGAAACACTTGGAGGTAAGATTCTTGACTTCAAAACTTGATTCTATGCTATTTCCGAAGCAATTAAACCTGAAATTTTGGGAAGTTAGGGCATGGGAAATTGGAGACTTTAATTGAGTAATTGAAGGGGCAATTGTGGTCCGATTTTGATGTTCTTGGTATGTATAGACTCGTGGGAGGATTCTTATGATGTAAATTTTTATCAGATTCTGAGATGTGGGCCCAGGGGTTGGGGTTGGCCAATTTCGGGATTTTTGGGTAATTTTGATAAATTTCGAATGGGCTTCGTTCCTTGGCATATAATATTTATATGAATATGATTTTTGGTAGATTCGGAGCATTCAGAGGCCGAGTCTAGAGGAAATGGCACTGTGGGCTAGGATTTTAGCCGATTTTGAGGTAAGTAACATTTCCAAACTTGGTTCTGAGGGTTCGAAACCCTGAATTATATGATATATGACTATAATTAAGGTGACACACATGCCAAGTGACGGGCGTGCGGGCGTGCACTGAGTATTTGTGGCCTGGCTCATCCCATGGCAGCGTATAGTAGTTATTACGAATTGATATCTGCACGTCTATTAATGTGGTAAATGTGAACATGTTAGGAACCATGTTAAGTATAAATGCTAAGGCTTCACGCCGAAAATGCTGAGACCCTAGTGGTCATATATTAATTTCTCATTTTGTGATTATTTGATTTCATATACTCAGTCCTGTTATAGCATATCATTTCATGCCTCAGTCTCAGTAATTGTTAATTATATGCATATTTATCATTGTTTTGGGCTAATTTATACATCTGTGAGCCATATGAGTGAGACTGGAGAGTAATGAATGAGTGAGGCCGAGAGTCTAGTGTTGAGACAGTTATGAGATCGGATTGCACACTGCAGGGATACTTTAATCATGCCTCTGTTGGCTTGATATAGCGCTTGGGACAATAGGGCCCCTCCGGAGTCTTAACACACCTAGTGCGCGCATTGATATTGAGGGATGTATCTTCCTTGGATATGGATATTGTCCGAAGCTAATGTTATGAGAGGGATAGATCTTTACTGGACATTGATCTTGTCCGAAGCTTATGTTATGTGAGGGATGGATCTTCCCTAGACATGGACTTTGTCCGAGTGTTGTATTACGGAGATAGATCTTCTCTATGGGGATGGACTGGCCTTTTCCTCAGTACTGAGTGACTACAGTCAGCGGTGTTTATGCATATTCCGGGATGAAACTTCCCTGCGCCTAAGAGCCATGTATAGTACTGGGTGGACTTCTGTGGAGAGTTGAGAGCACTCTTGCATTTTCACACTGTGACATGTTGGCATGTAGAGCATATTAAGGTATATCTAGCATATTCTATTGTTATTTTCTGATAAACTGTGAACATGCCTAAATTTTGTACGCTACTGATTTTAATTATTGAGGTTTAGTCTGTCACTACCTCTCAGCCCATAGTTTGGGATCGTTACTTCTGAGTTGGTGTACTCACATTACCCCCTGCACCTCGTGTGCCGATCCAGGTATATCGGGGCCCGGTAGTGGTTGTTGAGTGGCTGTCAGAGTTTCTTTCGGAGTCGTCGAGGTAGCAGTCGGCGATTGCAGCCTCTCCTTCTTCTTCTCTATCTTCCTGTTGCACTTTTATTCACGTTATTAATAATGTCCAAATCTTAGGTACTTTATAAAAGCGAGACTCTTGTTGTGAATGTGGTGATTTTACTGAAAATAACTTTAATAAATGAAATGTATGGCTTGCCTGATTTCATGACAGGCGCCATCACGACCGGGTGTTTTTGGGGTCGTGACAAAGTTGGTATCAGAGCTCTAGGTTAAATAGGTCTCACCAATCATGAGCAGGTTTAGTAGAGTCTTGCGGATCTGTACGGAGACATCTATACTTATCTTTGAGAAGCTGCAGAACTCTTAGGAGAAATCTCACCTTTTTGAATTCTTGTCGTGCGAATCCATTAATTCGACCTAAAGCGTAACTCTTTGAATTCCTTCCATGTGTTCGAATGCGCACGTGAACCTTTGGTATCAGCTGTGCATCGATGGATTGTGACTTCCAATGGTAAGGTGCGAGATGTGATTTTAGCATGTGGACAATGGGCCAGTCTGGAGGACTTGAGGCCGAATTTTTTCTGTGGCTTAAGTGCTGAGATTTCAATTGTGTGAGCACGTGCATTTGGGACTTATATACTTTGTGTCCTTATTGATGGGATTTTGTGACTGGATGACTATGTGGCGAGTGTGATTTGATGGTGAGATGTGTTCATATTGCTTGATTGTGACAAAAAGGGATTGGCTGGATATGTAGCAAGAACTATTGAGTGTTTGACTTTTGTCTAGAGTTGGCATATGGCCTCGATTTGTGAGTGTATTGGAAGACCTCTCATGTTCTTTAGATGTGGAGTGAAGTGGATCTTTTTGTAGTGTTATAAGTTCATGGTGATGTTTTTTTGGGCTGGCCAATGCGCCAACAACGTTCGTGCATTTGATGAACAGTGTGTTTCAGCCGTACTTGGATTCCCTTGTATTGTGTTCATTGATATATTCTCGTGGCCAGGAGGAGCATGCTCAACATTTGGGAGTTGTATTGCAGAGATTGAGGGAGGAGAATCCTTATGCAAATTTCTCCGAGTGTGAATTTTGGATTAGTTCAGTCGCATTCTTGGCGCATGTGGTGTCTAGTGAAGGTATCCATGCGGTCAGACGAGTGTGGGTAGAGCTTCCAGAGGCTCAAGATTTCTTTGACCACGGCTCTAGTGTTAGTTCGGCCATCAGCTTCAGGTTCTTATGCCACATATTATGATGCCTCGAGGGTAGGTGTTGGTTGTGTTTAGATGCAAAAGGATAAAGTGATTGCGTAATAGCTACGATTTTTGGAAGGGTGTAGAGAGAGATCAGTTTGAGGCTAAGCAGACAGGACTATTTCCCGCGAGGTGTCGCGAGGCTGTGTGATCCCTAGGTGATTTTATAGCAAGTACTCCTTTATCAGTAAATGTTATATGTTGTAATTTGAGTGCAGATCGCTTGTGCAAGTTGGCATGACCATTTAATGGTGAATGCGAGATTTGCATACGATTTGGGATATTAGATGGTTTGTGTCATATGAGCATATGAAGGATTTAGTTGAATATCACTGCAGTACGGTGGCAGTAATAGCGTATGGGCATTGTGAGTTATTGTTTGTCTTGATCGTTGGCTTTGAGCCAAGTGGGGGAGTCTGTTAATGATAAATTGATTGCACGATTTTTTTTGTATTGGTTTTGGTTCGAGGTATATTGGTGAATCAGTTATGACCTGCAGAGGTGGAGTCTGGGAATGACTCGAGTAATGAAAATTCTTCGATACAAGCTGTAATGTACTCTATGGATAGGTGAGTTCTATTGAATGATTGAGTTGTAATTGTAAAAAGTGTAGTGGGTGCAGTGTATGAATTTGCTTGTTTCTTCAAGTGTGTGGATTGCTTTCATAGTATGTTGCTGTGAAAACGGGGTCAGGTCGTTCTGTCTGCTTGATCGGTGTAATCAAGATTTATGTAGAGTGGATGACTCTCGAGAATGCATCTGATGGATTCAAGGTTATACGTAACAATTAGGAATCTTCGGGATGTATATTTGGCTAGAAACTGATGTCTACATTGGAGGGTGTCGATACTTGTGACATTTCTACATTATCATGGATTCTTCATATCAGTATAAGGAAAGTGAAGGCAATGGCGTTAGATTCGCAGGAAGTCTCTTCGAGGTAAGTATTTTGAATGTGGTGCTTCTGGGGATATTCGAGAGAGTATTCATCGGCTTATGAGCTTTAGACTGTATGGTCTTATGCTTGGGTCTCATGTGGTGAGTCTAGGTTGAGAATTGTAGTATTATGACAAGGAGAATTATCAATTCAAGGGTAAGTCATAAGGAACTTGGATAAACAGGACAGCTCCGTAGTTGGTCGGATCGGCATGGCAAGGGATATGATTAGTTCTTTGGGTGGTTATGAGACAATGAGTTTCTACATGTGTTTCCTAGCAATGCTCTTGGGTGTTGGTGACCTGCGTAGCTTGGTTGAGTTAGAAGGATTCAGTCTTGACGGTTTGGTGTTGTAAAAATGGGATTCGGATAGTTCTTGATGGTTTCTACTATGGTTAGAGATGTGTATTTTCTACTGGCGTGAAGAGCAGATGATGTGTAATGATCTTGGGTACGTAGTTGCTGGTAGCCCGGAAGGGATTATGAAGTTCTCATATTTATCATAGGATGGCATGGTGTATGTGGTATGTTCTGTAGAGACTGAGATTGCATATGTGAGGTCTCGGTTCAGTTCTGGGAAGAAGGTCATAAATCCTTAGGCAGCATTGGCAGTTTTCAGATGACTAGGTAGATGACATCACTATCGGGTGGCTTGATGAGGGAATATGTTTCATAAAGGGCAATGTGTGGAGTTAAGGGTGCTTCATTGGTATTACGATGCTCTCTTGTTTGATCGGCTGCTGATATTCAAGGTTTCTCGGTGACACAGAAGAATTATAGGGGTATCCCTCGTAGAATGATTGAGTATTAGGTGTTATATATATTCAAGCGGTGGAGTTGGGATCAGATATGGTAATTTATGCGCTTCATGGACTTTGAAATTGAGAGTTCTCATAAAGAGATTATTTTGTGGTTGTGGACTGTGAGGATGTGAGCAAAGCTAGTAAGATGTTAGTAAATGACAGGATTCAGTCATTGTGAACCTTCAGAGAGTTATCTATCGGTTGTGGGTGACCAGAGTTGATTTAGGATTATTGGTAGGCCCAGTATGGGTGTGTGTTCTGCACCGGGTCAGAATTGTTGACTCCAAATTGCTTTTGTTGAGATGTACTATTCGATTGTCATCGAGTTTATTCATATTCTGGAGTGATCTATGAGTCAACCTCCGGTGTTGCGAGGAGGGGTGATTGTTGGCTATATTCACATATGGTGTAGATTTATTTGGGCTTTATAACGGGATTTGTGTAATGTAAGTAATTGGGTATTGCGGATTAAGACGTATTGGTTATGTTCTTTCGGGTTCGTGTGGCATGGTATCGTCCGATTCCCCGTGGCTATGGCAACGCACTTTGAGTACTTGATGTCGAATTGCGCATGGTTATTCATTTTGAGCAAGGTGTCTCGGAATATTTCATGTGGACCAGCGTATGGATGGGATCACGCATTGTAGTGGAGTTATGTGGAGGTATAATCCTTGCTGTCAGATTCGTGTGTTTTGATTTTACTATGAGTGTTAGGCTCTTAGCATGGTGTTGTGATGGTGGTTGTTAATGGCAGGATTGTCCTATCGTGTGAATCTTTTCTATGATCCGAGTTCGTGGGGTGTTGCTATTGAGTGCACGAGTTGCACATGTTATGGATCTGGATGGTATTGACGCGTCATGTCGCTAGAGTGATTGTGGTAAATGAGATGAGGTCATCGGACCTAGAATGGGTACTTCCGGATCTAGTTGCAGTAGATTTGTGAGGATATTGATACTGAGCAGACGAATGGTTGCTAGTTTCTACGTGTTTTTTTCATCATCGGCAGTATATGAAAGTCTTAGAGCAAGGCATTACTTGATAAGAGGTTATGTACCGGTATTGGGTTGTTTTGAGCAGCTATTGTGATTAGGAGTTATCGCCATGAGTGTTTGAGTCATGCGGTATATTATGTGATTGCATCTTGGGTTATGGATATGGCTTGATACTCCGCGTTCAGACTTATTCAGTTTATAGTTGTGGAATTTTGATATTGTAAATTATTTCAGAAGTGGAAATTTGGTTCTAAGGTTTATAGGTCAGGTTGGATTTCGAAATTTCAACGGTGTTGTGCTATCGGACCTGTATGGGATAGGGTGACGTGGGATCACCCTCGGGTATGTGCATGGTACGTTACACGACAATTTTGGTGGTTTTTGGAACAACTTTAGGAACGTTTGAGGATGAACGTATGTTTAAGTGGGGGAGAGTGTAACGACCCGATTGGTCATTCCGAGAGTTAAAGCCCCATTTTCCGCGTTCCTGCTTCATTATATGTGGTTCAACTTCATTACATGTTAGGTGGGTTGGCTCGAGTTCGGAGCGATTTTTTGAGAAGAAATGAGACACTTAGTCTCTTAACTTGGTTCAATAGTTGGAAAAGTCAACCAGAAGTTAACTTATAGGTATATGATCTCGGAATGTGGTTTTTTGACTCGGATAGCTTCATTAGGTGATTTGGGACTTAGGAGTGTGTTCGGAACGTCATTCAGACGACTGGAGTAGATTTAGGCTTGAATTGACGAAATTGAGTTTTTGGTGATTTCCGGTCGGCAAGGAAAAATTAGCTATCGGGTTCGGAATGGAATTCCGGAAAATTTTAGCAAGTTCGTAGTGTCATTTTGGACGTGTGTTCAAATTTTCAGGTCATTCAGACGTGTTTTGGTTGGTTTCGGCATCATTGGTAAAATTTAGAAATCTCAAAGTTCGTAGGCTTGAATCCGATGTGATCTTGGTGTTTTAGCGTTGTCTTGGGTGTTTCGAAGTCTCGACCAAGTTTGAATAAGGTTATGGGACGTGTTTGTATGCTTGGTTTAGGTCCCGAGGGCCTAGGGTGAGTTTCGGGTGGTTAACGGATCAAATTTCAGACCTTAAACTTGGCAGATTTTTCTGGTGTGGTTGCAGAGAAAATTGTTCTACGCGTTCGCAGTGGGATACCACGTTCGCACTGAGTAAATTGGGGGACCTAGAGAAATGTGCTATGCGTTCGCGACATGGGGGATGCGAACGCGATGGGTCAGGGAGTGTATGCTACGCGAACGCGAGTGTGGGGATGCATTAGCATAGGGCGTCAGTAGCTGGGGACCCCAAACCTCTTTTCTTCTATGCGTTCGCGTTTGAGGGATGCGTTCACACTGAGTATTTTGGGAGCTGGCTTATTTTGCCTACGCGAACGCGAGGGTAATGCCACATTCGCATAGGGTGTTTTGGGTAGTGTATTTAAAAGGCCATATCCGCGACCTTTAGCCATTTTTCACCATTGTTGAGCGATTTTTGAAGCTTTTGAGAGGTATTTAAGAGGGAATCGAAGAGAAACACTTGGAGGTAATATTCTTGACTTCAAAACTTGATTCTATGTTATTTCCTAAGCAATTAAACCTGAAATTTGGGGAAGTTAGGGCATGGGAAATTGGAAACATTAATTGAGTAATTGAAGGGGCACTTGTGGTCCGATGTTGATGTTCATGGCATGTATAGACTCGTGGGAGGATGAGGATTCTTGTGATGTAAATTTATCGGATTCCGAGACGTGGGCCCCAGGGTCGGGTTTGGCCAATTTTGGGATTTTTGGGTAATTTTGATAAATTTCGAATGGGCTTCATTCCTTGGAATATAATAATGACATGAATCTGAGTTTTGGTAGATTCGGAGCATTCCGAGGCCGAGTCTAGAGGCAACGACACTGTGGGCTAGGATTTTAGCCGGTTTTGAGGTAAGTAACGCTTCCAAACATGGTTTTGAGGGTTCGAAACTCCGAACTATATGATATATGACTATAATTGAGGTGACGCACATGCCAAGTGATGGGCGTGCGGGCATGCAATGAGTATTTGTGGCTTGGCTCATCCCATGGCACCGTATAGTAGTTATTACGGATTGATATCCGCATGTCTATTAATGTGGTAAATGTAAACATGTTAGGAATCATGTTAAGTATAAATGCTAAGGCTTCACGCCGAAAATGCTGAGACCCGAGTGGTCGTATATTACTGTCTCATTTGGTGATTATTTTATTTCATATACTCAGTCCTGTTATAGCATATTATTTCATGCCTCAGTCTCAGTAATTGTTAGTTATATGCATATTTATCATTGTTTTGGTTGATTTGTACATCTGTGAGCCATATGAGTGAGACTGGAGACTAATGAATGAGTGAGGCCCAGAGCCTGTTGTTGAGACAGTTATGAGATCGCCCTGCACACCACAACGATACTTTAATCATGCCTTCGTTGGCTTGATATAGCGCTTGGGCCAATAGGGCCCCTTCGAAGTCTTTACACCCCCAATGAGCGCATTGATATTGAGGGATGGATCTTCCCTGGACATGAATCTTGTCCGAACCTTATGTTATGAGAGGGATGGATCTTCCCTGGACATCAATTTTGTCCGAAGCTGATGTTATGTGAGGGATGGATCTTCCCATGACATGGACTTTGTCCGAGTGTTGTATTCCAGAGATGGATCTTCTCCATGGGGCTGGACTGGCCTTTTCCTCAGTACTGAGTGACTATGGTCAGCGGTGTTTATGCATATTCCGGGATGGAACTTCCTTGGGCCTGAGAGCCATATATAGTACTAGGTGGACTTCTGTGGGAGAGTTGTGAGCACTATGTGCATTTTCACACTATGACATGTTGGCACGTAGAGCATATTGAGGTATATCTATCAAATTCTGTTGTTATTTTCTGATAAATTATGAACATGCCTAAATTTTGTACGCTGATGATTTTAATTATTGAGGTTTAGTCCGTCACTACCTCTCAGCCCATAGTTTGGGTTCATTACTTCTGAGTTAGTGCACTCACGTTACCCCCTGCACCTCGTGTGCAGATCCAGGTATATCGGGACCCGGTAGTGGTTGCTGAGCGGCTGTCATAGTTTCTTTCGGAGTCGTCGAGGTAGCAGCCGGCGACCGCAGCCTCACCTTCTCCTTCTCTATCTTCCTGTTGCACTTTATTATTTCAGACTATGTTGTCTAGTTTGTATTTTGATATTCTTACATTGTAGTAGCTCATGACTCGGTGACACAAGATCTGGGATCAGAGTTCTTTTATTCATGTTATTAATGATGTCCAAATCTTAGATGCTTTATAAAAGCGAGACTCGTGTTGTGAATGTGGTGATTTTCCTGAAAATAACTTTAATAAATGAAATGTGTGGCTTGCCTGATTTCACGACATGCGCCATCACGATCAGGTGTTTTTAGGTTCGTGACATGTGCATTTTCTTAATCATAATTTTTGTGGTTATTTATGTTGATTTTACTTACCTTAAAATTTAGGGTTTTTGATTCTTCAAAATCAAACAAAATAGGGTTTAAATCTTAATTTTTTCCGCCTATATGTCTTTGTGCATCTCTCTTATAGCTCTTTTATATTTTTGCATATTTTTACTTATATTAAATTTATGTTTTTTCGATTATTAAGTATTTTTCCTTTAATGTTTCTATCTATTTGTCTCCATGATTCTTGTCGCTAATTGCTGACTAATTAGGGCTTTTGAAATCTCTACTGAGATTTCAGTCTTTCCTTTTCTTGTATGGTACTGATATTTCCTTTTTTGTTCGATTTACCTATTCTCATTATTTCCTTACCTTATTTGATCCGGTACTTGACTATTGATTGATTCTGTATAATATTTTCCTTAACCTAAGTAGTACTTGCCTGATTATGTGTTGCTAATTGATTGAACTCCGAAAATTGATTATGGAATTATTTTCATTCCTTAATTGTGTATGATTGACTTATTACCTTATTTGTCTGCTTAATTCAGTGCTATTTAAACCCCTTCTCCCTCTCCCCATAGACAGAATCGAACTCTCATACTCTGACTAAAACTTAAGCTCTCTCTTATTCTCTTATGTTCCGATTTCTGTGCTAAGTGTCTCTTGTTTTGGACGGCTGAAAGCCAAGGCCAAATTACTCTGGTACTTAACTGCTATTGCACATTTACTTGCTTTTTTCTCAACCGGTATGCCCTAACCCTTGCAATTTCATTATCTATGCTTTGCTTGACTAGCCTGTTTCAATTTCCATTATGACTCTGTCCTCTATATGATTCTATGACTTCATTTAGCAACTGTTAACTTAGGACTAAGTTATTTGAATAATATGAATCCTCTCATAAGTTGTTTTACAGTTTAGTCTGTTTCACTAATCCTACACCTGTTCTTAATTTTGCAAGACACTATGAATATGTAATCAGTCAATTTATTGCTTAACTCCCTTGCCCTGTCTGTTTATTCCATGTATCTAGCCAACTCAATTGTTTTGCCTAACTGCTTATGTGATAAGTACTAGTCTAAAAACTTTTGACTTCACTACACTTCAATTTATTTAAGCTATGTGTTTGAGCATAAATTTTGTTTGTCTTCTTGGTGCAGTTTTGACTGCAACTCTATGTTCTGAATCTTGTTTCTTCTGAAATCCAACTGTTTTAAAACCTGCCTCTTCTCCCTTTTATGTAATAATTTTAAAACACCAATCCTAGTCCCTTAGGTTCTTAACCACCCCAGTGTGAGCACTGTCTAGGGTCCACATGAGACTCCTCTGAACCTTGACACACTGGGGCTGGTTTTCCAATCTCTTATGAATTGCTTTCTGAATATGTGGTTCTGGTGTGAGCATTTCCCGGGGTCCCTGAGGCCCTTGAGAATTTTGACAAACTAGAAACCTATTTCGAATGGACTGTGGAGGAATCACTGTGTTGTTGTTATGGTGGAAGGCCCGGTTCCCAGGTTTATTTGGGCCTATGAAGGCTCTCTATAGTTTAGATATTACCATTATGTAATTCATTTGATATTCTGCGTTATAATAACAGATTTGGGGATATTTAGTGAACCTGGGGGGGAGGGGGGTTACTTATATCTTTTGTTAAAACTGGGTAGAAATCCTGCCTATAGGATTTAATTCGCTGATTAAGTTGTGTGAGTACTATACTGGTTTAGAAATCCTGTCTATAGGACTTTCTTGATCATTTTGATTCTGTGTTTTACATTTGCATACTAGAGATCTTGCTTATAGGAGTTTCATTTAATTCTGTACATTAGAAATCATGTTCATAGGATCTATACATGTTTTCAACAAATGTGCATTAGCAGTCATGCCTATAGGACTATGTTGTTTGAGATAATTATCTTTCCTGGCAATCTGTTAAATTCTACCCATATACGGTTAATAGATATCATGCCTATAGGACTAAAAATCAGTTTTAAACTTAGAGATCCTTCCTATAGGGTTTAAATCAATCCAGTTAATAGCTATCATGTTTATAGGACTAAAACCAGTTTCAAACTTAGAAATTCGTCCTATAAAATCTAAATCAATTCAGCAATTAGAAAGCATGCCTATAGGATTGAAAAAGGAATAAAACCTATCTCTATAGATTAAAATCCGTGCTACACCTGGAAATCATGTCTATAGGCCTGTAATTCATAAGCTCGTAGAAATCATGCCTATAGAATCTTGTTGGTCAATTCTGAATTCATTCGCTACTATCAATCACTTAGGCAATATATATGTAGGACTTAATAATGATTTTGGGTTTATAATTGTGACATATTACTGCCTGAAGTGCCCAGATTCATGCTGAATAAAATTAGTAGGCAAACAAATAGGTCTTAATTCTCGCCTTAATAAAACTGTTTCTGCACTCTGTTTTTCTCACATAGATGTCCTGCCTATAGGATTCCAAAGTTAATAAAGTTTGCTGATTCAATTGCATGCTTTTGTTGTCTATGTGTGGAGGTTAATGCGAGCCCATACTTGTTCTTTATTTGAAATTCCTATTATTTTTTGTTTGTCGCCTAGATTTAACATTTTTAAGTAACATAGGTTGGTCTAGAACTATCCCAAATAGAGGTCCTAATACCTCCAGGGCCATAGGCCAGAGACGGGTAGTGCACGCATAAGGAAGGGGATAAAATCTACTAGAACGCTTAGGTAACAACTTAAAGATAGTAATTGGGTAGTAAGGAGATGATAGTCTGTGCACTAACGCTATGAGTAACACTCTGACTTGAGGGATTTACAAAGTATTGCATGGAATGATCCTATAGGCTAAAAAATTTAGGACCCCCCCATACTCCTGTTTAAAATAAATTGAATATGGTATTTGTCCAAATTGTTTTTCTTCCCTCTTTAGACTAATTCGCTTAATTTAAGTTCGGATGGGACCCACCGTTGTGGACCTCGAGGGGTTCCTAACACCTTTCCCTCAAGGTAATTTGAGCCCTTACCCGATCTTTAGTGATGTAAACTGGTTATATGAGTTAATTGCTCTAGGTGCCCTAACGCACCTTAATCTGTTAGGTGGCCACTCTTCCAATTCCTTAAACCCATCCCGAAAAAGGAGTTGTCCCAAAAAATGTCGAAATCCGATTTCGCGAGAAAAAGGGGACGCGACACCGGCGAGATTCTAATTTTATGGCTGTAAAATGCCAAACAATGAGGAACGATCATGGCGAGGCAATGAATATTATCCTTAGGTCATGTTTTATGGATAGACAAAATTTTTGGCGATACGGGTCCGGTCGGGGGGGGGGACCCATGCAGATGGGTGTGGACTGTAGCACACGAAAACATGGAAATCGGGCAAAATTCTACTTTTATGGCCCTAAAAGGCAAAAAAAAGGAACGATCATCGCTAGGAGATGACTATTGTTCATTACGTCATTTTTTATCGGCCGGCAAAAGTTTATGCGATACGGGTCTGGTCGCTGCACCCATGCATATGGCGTGACCTATATCTCATGAAAATCTGGAAGTCGGGCGAAATTTCAGTTTTATAGCTCTAAAATGAAAAAACTAAGGAACGATCATGGCGAGTTGATGACTATTGTTCCTTAGGTCCTTTTTGAAGGGTTGGATTCTAGGCGATTTGGACCTGGTCACCCAGTCGCCCGGACCCATGTAGAAGGGGATTATACACAAAAATCTTGGAATCATGAAGAATTTAGTTTAATGTCCCTAAAATGAGAAACGGTCATGTCAAGTCGATGACTATTCGGGTCTGGTCGCCCAGACCCATGCAGATAGCGCGGGCACATACAAAAATCTGGGAATTGGGCGGAAATCTCTTTTTATTGCCCTAAAATGGAAAAAAACAAGTAACGGTCATGGTGAGGAAATGACTATTGTTTCTTAGGTCGTTTTTTATGGGCCGGCAAAATATTAGCCAATTCGGGTCTAATCGCTTGGAACTATGTAGATGGTGTGGGTTATAGCACACAAAAATCTAAATATCGGGTGAAATTTCAGTTTTATGGATGGGTCAAAATATTTTATGAGATCCAGGTCCGGTCTCCTGGATCCATGTAGATGGCATGGGCTATAGCACATGAAAATATGGGAATCGGGCATAATTCTAGTTTCATGACTCTAAAATGGCAAAAATGAAGAACGTTCATGGGGAGGCAGTGAATATTGTTCCATAGACCATTTTTGATACGCCGGAAAAATATTGGGCAATTCAGGTCTGGTCGCCCGGATCTATGGCGTAGGCTATAGAACACGAAAATATGAGAATCGGGCGAAATTCAAGTTTTATAGCCTAACTTGCCAAAAAATGAGGAACGATCATGGCGAGACGATGACTATTGTTCCTTAGGACTTTTTTAAAGAAAGAAAAAATTTTAGGTGATCCGGGTGTAGTCTCCCGTACCAATGCAGATAGCGTGAGCTATAGCACAAGAAGATCTAGAAATCAGGTGAAATTTCAGTTTTATGGACCTAAAACGCCAAAAAATAAGAAATGATCATGACGAGGCGATAAATATTATTCCTTAAGGTAAGTTTTGATGGGCCAGCAAAATTTTAGACGATTCAGGTCTAGTTTCTCGGACCCATGCAGCTGACGTGGGTATAGCACACGAAAATCTGAGAATCGGTGGAAATCAAGTTTGATTGCTTAAAATGCCAAAAACGGGGAACGGCCATGGCAAGGCGATGGCTATTTTTCTTAGATAATTTTTTATGGTCCACTAAAATTTTAGGTGATTCGGTACCGGTTGCCTGGTCCCATGCACAGAGTGTGGGTTATAACACACAAAAATATGAGAGTCGGACGAAATTCCAGTTTTATGGCTCCTAAAAGCCAAAAAATGACGAATGGTCATGGCGTGACAATGCATATTGTTCCTTAGGTTTATTTTGATGGGCCGGCAACATTTTACACGATTCGACCGGACCCATGCAGACACCATGGGCTATAGCACACGAAAATCTGAAAATCGGGCATAATTCTAATTTTATGACCCTAAAACGCCAAAAAATGAGGAATGATCATGGTGATTCGATGACTATTCTGTTTAGGTCATTTTTATGGGCTAGCAAAACTTTAGGCGATTCAGGTCCGGTCGCGTGGACCCATGCACATGGCGTGGGCCATAGCATACGAAAATCTAGGAATGGGACGGAATAACTGTTTTATGGCCCTAAACACCAAAAAACGAGGAACGTTCATGGAAAAATGATGATTATTGTTCCTTAGGCAATTTTTGATGGGCCAAAAAATTTTAGGCTATTCGGGTCGGTCGCCCTAGACCCATGTAGATGGCTCGGGCTATAGAACACGAGAATCTTGGAATCGGGCAGAATTTCAGTTTTATGGCCCTAAAGGCCAAAAATAAGGAACAGTCATGGAGAAGCGATAACTATTTTTCCTTAGGTAATTTTTTATGGGTCGGAAAAATTTAGCATACTCCAGTCCGGTCGTCTGAACCCATGCAGATGGTGTGGACTATAGTTCATGAAAATTTAGGAATCAGACGAAATTACAATTTATGACTCTTAAATACCAAAAAATGAGAAACAATCATGACGAGGTGATGACTATTGTTCCTTAGATCATTGTTTATGGGCCAGAAAATTTTTAGGCAATTCGGGTCCAGTCGCTCGAACCCATGTAGGTGGCGTGGACTATAGCATAAAAAATGTGAGAATCAGGCAGAATTCCAGTTTTATAGCCCTAAAATGCTAAAAAATGAGGAACGGTCATGGCGAAGCGATGCCTATTGTTCTTTAGGTCAATTTTAATGGGTCAACAAATGCAGATGGCTGGGCCATAGCACATGAAAATCTGGGAATCAGGCGAAATTTCAGTTTTATAGTCCTAAGATGCAAAAAAATGAGGTATGGTCAGGGTGAAGTGATGACTATTGTGTTTCAGTCGCTTTTGATGGGCCGATAAAATTTTATACGATTCAGGTCCGGTTGCTCGGACCCATGCAGATGGCATGGGCCATAGCATAAAAAAATTTAGGAATAGGGCAAAATTCTAGTTCTATGGACCTAAAATGCAAAATAAAACGAGGAATAGTCATGGAAAAATGAAGAATATTGTTCCTTAGGTAATTGTTGATAGGCCAGAAAATTTTTAGGTGATTCGAGTCTTGTCTCCCTAGATCCATGTAGATGGCGTGGGCTATAGCACATGAAAATCTGGGAACAAGGCGGAATACCAATTCTATGGCCCTAAAACTCATAAAAGCGAGGAATGATCATGGCGAGGAGATGACTATTGTGTTTGGGTCATTTTTGATGGACCGACAAAATTTTAGGCGACCGGACCCATGCAGATGGCGTGGGTATCACACGAAAATATGAGAATTAGGCAAAATTTCAGTTTTTTGGTCCTAACATGCCAAAAATGAGGAACGGCCATGACAAGGAAATGACTATTGTTACTTAGGTCATTTTTTATGGGCCGGCAAACTATTAGGCAATTCGGATCCGGTCCCCTCGGCCCATGCAGATGACGTGGGTTATAGCACACGATAATCAGCGAATCAGGTGGAATATCAATTTATATCCCTAAAATGTCAAAAAAGAAGAGGTAAGGCGATGACTATAGTTCACCAGGATATTTTTTATAGACAAAAGAAAATTAGACGATTCGGGTCCAGTCAACCGGACACATGAAGATGACGTGGGCCATAGAACACAAAAATCTGGGTATTGAACGTAATTGAAGTTTTATGGCCACAAAATGCCAAAAAACGAGGACTGATCATGGCTCGACAATTACTATTGTTCCTTAGGTCGTATTTGATATGACAACAAAATTTTAGGCGATTCGAGTCCGATAGCCTGGACCCATGCAGATGGCGTGCGTTATAGAATACGAAAATCTGGCTGAATTCTAGTTTTATGACCATAAAACGCGAAAAAAGGAGCGTTCATAGCAAGACGATGACTATTGTTCCTTACGTGATTTTTGATGGGCCGAATAAATTTTAGGCGATTTGGTTCCGGTCGCCTTGGATCCATGCAGGTGGTGTGGGCTATAGCACACGAAAAATCTGAGAATGGGCAGAAATTCAAGATTTTTTGCCCTAAAATGCCTGAAACGAGGAACGGTCATGGTGAGGCGATGACTACAGTGTTTAGGTAGTTTTTGATGGGCCGGAAAATTGTAGGCAAATCAGGTCCGGTTTCCCGGACCCATGCAGATGGCTTGAGCCAACGCGTACGAAAATCTAGGAATCAGACGGAGTTCTAGTTTTAAGGGCCTAAAACATTATAAAACGAGAAACGGTCAAGGCAAGACAATGAATATTGTTCCTTAGGTAATTTTTGATGGGCCGTCAAAATTTTAGTCGATTCAAGTCCTGTCGCATTGGATCCATGTAGGTGGCGTGGGCTATAGTGCACGAGAATCTGAGAACGGGGCGGAATTCCAAATTTATGGCCCTAAAACACCAAAAAATGTGGAACGATCATGGTGAGGAGATGACTATTGTGCTTAGGTGGTTTTTGACAGGCCGAAAAAATATTAGGCGATCAAACTTATGCAGATGGCGTGGGCTATATCACACAAAAATATGATAACCTGGCGGAATTCTAGTTTTATGGCCCTAATATGCCAAACAACAAGGAACGGTCATGGTAACAACAACAACAAAACAAAAAAAACCCAGTATGTTCCCAATAGGTGGGGTCTGGGGAAAGTAGTATGTACGCTGAACTTACCCTACCTAATGCAGGTAGAGAGTCTGTTTCCAATAGACCCTCGGCTCAGGAAGGGTAAGAAGAAGAAGGGGAAAGCAAGGAAGAGAAAATAAAATGGGAGAGATAAATGAAAAGTAGTACCAAATAATAGCAACAGGGCATACAATAACTGAAGCGAACAAAACCACATAACATAATAAAAATCTAAGAATATGAAGGGACATGCGTGCTACTAAGACTATCAGTGAACAACTAAAAACTACCCACTAACCTTCTACCTTAATCATCGACCTCCACACCCTCCTATCAAGGGTCATGTCTTCAGTGAGCTGAAGCATTGCCATGTCCTCATGAACGGTCATGGTAAGTGATGAATATTGTTCCTTAGGTCATTTTTTATGAGATCGCAAAATTTTAGGTGATTCGGATCTGGTCGCTCGGACCAATAGCACACAAAATCTAGGAATCAGACGGAATTCCATATTTATGGCCATAAAATATCAAAAATGAGGAACGGTCATAGCAATGCGATGAAAATTATTCATTAGGTCATTTTTGACGGGCCACCAAAATTTTAGACAATTCGGTTCCGATCATCTGAATCCAACCAGATGACTTGGATAGCACATAAAAATCTAGGAACCAACCGAAGTTTCAGTGTTTTGACCCGAAAACGCCAAAAAATGAGAAACGGTCAAGGCGAGGCAATCACTATGTCATCCAATCAAAAATGACATAACAAACTATTGTCATCGCTTCGCCATGACCGCTTCTCATTTTTTAGCGTTTTAGGGCTATAAAATTACAATTTTGCCTGATTCCCATATTTTCATATGATATAACCCAAGCTATATGCATGGGCCCGGGCGACAAGATCTGAATCGCCTAATATTTTGTCGGCCCATCAAACACAACCTAAGGAACAATATTCATTGACTCATCACGACCGGTCATGGCGGTTCCTTAGGTTTTTTTTATGGGCCGACAAACTCTTACGCGATGGGTCCAGTCGCTCGGGCCCATGTTGATGGAGTGGGCTATAGAAAATGAAAAATCTAAAAATCAGGGGGAATTCTAGATTTACGGCTGAGCCGACAATATTTTACGCGATTCAGGTCTAGTAGCAGGGATCTATGCAGATGGCGTGGGCTATAGCACACGGAAATCTGTGAATCAGACGGAATTTCAATTTTATGGCCCTAAAATGCCAAAAAGAAGGAATGGTTATGGTGATGCGATGACTATTATGTTATTTTTGATAGGCCAGTAAAATTTGAAGCGATTAGGGTCTTGTCGCCTGGACCCATGCAGATGGCGTGGGCTATAACATACGAAAATCTATAAATCGAGCGAAATTCATATTTTATAGCCCTAAAATGTTAAAAAAGAAAACGGTCATGGTAAGGCAATAGCTATTGTTCCTTAGGTCATTTTTGATGGGCAAGATAAATTTTAGGCGATTATGGTCTGGTCTCTCGGGCCCATGTAGATGGCTTGGGCTATAGCACACGATAATCTAGGAATCGGGCGGAATTCTAATTTTATTAGCCTAAAACACCAAAAAATGAGAAATGGTCATGTCAAGGCGATCACTACTGTTCTTTAGGTCATCTTTGATGGGCCGAATAAATTTTATGCAATTCAAGTCCGATCGCCCGGACCTATGCAAATGGCATAGGCTATAGCACACGAAAATCTAGGAATGAGACGAAATTTCAGTTTTATGGCCCTAAATATAAAAAAAATGAGGAACGGTCATAGCAAGACAATGACTATTTTTTCTTAGGTCGTTTTTTATGGGACAACAAAATCTTAGACGAATCGGGCCCGATCGTCCGGACCCATGCAGATGGCATGCGCTATAGCATACGAAATCTAGGAATCAAGCAAAATTTAAGTTTTTTGGCCCTAAAACGCCAAAAAATAAGAAACGATAATGGCGAGGAAATCACTATGTCGACCCATAAAGAACGACACAAAAAATTATTGGCATCACCTCGCCATGAACATTTCTCAATTTTTGGCGATTTAGGGCTATAAAATTACAATTTCGCCTGATTCCCATGTTTTCCTATGCTATAGCCCATGCCATCTGCATGGATCCGGGCGCCGTACCCGTGTTGCATAAAAATTTATCGGCCCATCAAAAATGACCTAGGGAACAATAGTGATCGCCTCTCCATGATCATTCCTCATTTTTCTGCGTTTTGGGGCAATAAAATTAAAATTCTGCCTGATTCCTAGATTATCGTGTGCAACAGCCAAGCCATCTACATGGGTTCGTGCGACCAGATCAGAATTGCCTAAAATTTATCCATCCCATAAAAAATGACCTAAGGAACAATAGTCATCGCCTCACCATGACCATTGCTCTTTTTTGGCGTTTTAGGGCTATAAAATTAGAATTCCGCTCGATTCCTTGATTTTCATATGCTATAGCTCACGCCATCTGCATGGTTCGGGGCGACAAGACCCCAATCGCCTCAAATTTTACTGTCTTATCAAATTGATATAGTGAACAATAGTCATCGCCTCACCATGATCGTTCCTTGTCTTTTGGCATTTTAGGGTCATAAAACTGAAATTCCGCCAGATTTCCAGATTTTCATGTACTATAGCCCACGCCATCTGCATAGATCCGTGCGACCGGACCTGAATTGCATAAAATTTTGCCGGCACATCAGTAAAAATAAAATTCCACCTGATTCTCATGTTTGTGTTTGCTATAGCATACTCCATCTGCATGGGTCAGGACGATCGGACCCGAATCGACTAAAATTTTATTGGCCCATCAAAAACAACCTAAGGAACAATAGTCATCGCCTCGCAATGATCGTTCCTCATCTTTGGTATTTTAGGGTCATAAAACTAGAATTCTACCCGATTCTCAGATTTCTTGTGCTATAACCCACGACATCTGCATGGGTCTGGGCGATCGGACCCGAGTATCCTAAAATTTTTCCGACCCATAAAAAAACTAAGAAACAATAGTCATCACCTTGCCATGATCGTTCTTCATTTTTTGACATTTTAGGAGCATAAAACTAAAATATGTCATATTCCCATATTTTTGTATGCTATAGCCCACGCTGTCTGCATAGGTCTAGGCAACTGGACCCGAATCACCTAAAATTTTGTTGGCCATCAAAAATGACCTAAGGAACAATAGTCATCGCCTCTCCATGACCGTTTCTTTTCTTTGGCATTTTAGGGGCATAAACCTGAAATTTCACCCGATTCCCAATTTTTTTTGCTATGGCCCACGTATCTGCATGGATCTGGGCGACCGGGTCCGAATCACCAAAAGTTTTTCCGACTCATCAAAAATGACTTGGGGAACAATAGTCATCGACATGATTATTCCTCGTTTTTTGGCGTTTTAGGGTAATAAACTGTAATTCTGCCCAATTCCCAGACTTTTGTATGTTATAGCCCACTTCATTGCCCGGATGTGTATCGCCTAAAATTTTACCGGTCCATAAAAACTGATCTAAGAAACAATAATCATCATCTCGCCATGACCGTTCCTCTTTTTTTTGGCATTTTAGGGCCATAATACTGGAATTTCGCCCGCTCAGATTTTTGTATTTTATAACACACGAAAATAAGAAAATTAGGCAGTATTCCAATTTTCTAGCCCTAATACGCCGAAAAAGAAAAAAAGTCATGACGAAGCGATGACTATTGTTCCTTAGGTCATTTTTTATAGACCGGCAAAATTTTAGGCGATTCGGATTTGGTCGCTTGTTTGCGCAAACTCATGTAGATGGCATGGACTATAGCACAAAAAATCTGAAAATCGTCCTGAATTCCTGTTTTATGGCGCTAAAATGCTAAAAAACGAGGAACGGTTGATGTGTGGCTAGAATTCGTGATTTTAAGCATTATTTACCTCGCATTTTATGTACTT